>WEIS01029710.1:0-56900 GCA_013389965.1 Todus mexicanus | reverse complement strand
TTTTGGCCGTTTTTTGGCCATGCCTCAGTTTCTTAGGAACCCAGGGACCTCTATTTCTTGTGGAGAAAGAGCAACCCCCTTCCGTGCCCTGTGTCATTGCTCTTGGACAGGAGAGGGGGAGTAGGTAGGGAAGAGGCTTTCCTGGCCCTGTATCCCTGTGCTGAGCCCTGCTGGCTCTTCCTGCAATGTCTCAGCCCAGATTTACTCTTGAATTTGTTTGTAAGTCCTCCGATGCTCTCACTGGTAGGACTGGTGTCTGGGAAGGATGAGAGGTGGGAAAAAAGTATTTTGTCCCACAGAAGGGCTTCCCCCTCACAAAGGCATGGGCTGACCCTCCTGTCCCTGTCTCTTCACTGTACCTGGTCCTGCCCTAAGTTCGGGGCTGGGTGGTGGTGGTGCAGTGGGGCTGAGTTTCCTCACTTTGGTAGGAGTCCAGCAGGAGCAGGGCAGGAGAGGAAAGGCCTTGAAAGCACCACCCTGCATGTTGTATGAAGCATTTCTGTGACCTTCAATGTCTGGGTGCATGTCATAGGGTGCAGAGCGTTTCCCTTTGCAGGCTGGACACAGCATCATTCAGCATCACCCCCTTTTGAGAGTGCCAAATTCACCACAACATCAGTCATCCATTCACGGGGGGAGGGGATGTCTTTTCCCAGAGGTGAGTGTGATCCAGGGCAAGAGGAGAACCTGCCAGATGCTATCCTGGCCTTGGAAAGAAGCCACCGATCTTACCACTATCTTTTCTGCAGCCATGACCATGCTGTTGACCCATGGCACCTCCAAGGCCATGTGCAGGGAGAGGGCTTTAGGTCAGGTTAAGGTCAGAAATCCCTAGGCTTGGTCCTTTTCCAGGAGAAGTGGTCCTTTGGTCCTCATTCCTCTGAGGGGGAGCACTGACTGTTGCTTTGAGCCTTTGTGGACTAAACCAGGAGTCTAGTTCAGTGCCTGTGTCTCCACTGGATGCTGAGTGCTGCCCAGCTTGCTGCTCCACTGGCCGTCATCCTGCCTGTGCTCTCTCCTACCTCCCCCTGCTTTCATTTAGTAATTGTCCTTTAAAAGCCCTAACACCCATTGTTCAAACGGGGATTAAGCACCATCTGTGCAAACTTTGAGGCAACTGGTGACTGGGAGGAAACAGATGACTCAGAGAGGCATTGCGACACAGATAGGCTGTGACCCTGGCTGAGAGGGTGGATCTCTGCGTAGCAGCCCTGTTAACCCAGCTGCCTCCCAGCAGCCTTTGGAAGCTCGTCATGCAATGGAGCTAGCAGCAGTTTTTAGAGGGCTGTGGGTTCCCTCCTCAACAGTGAGGTGCCCCAGCTGTCCTTTATATGAGAGCATTAACCTATCTGGTCCCACTGGTGGCTCCTGAGTCTGTTTTTTGAGTGGGAAGATGTTGGCTCCACAGTGGAGTGCTTAGGCCAGGAGGTCAGTTAGCATTCATGTGGGACCCCCAAGTCCCTCACGTTTTGCCTCTTTTCCCCCAAAATTATGTCTGAAGGATGGTGAAGGTGGCCCTGGAGGAATGTGACAGTAAGTGCTGCATCTGCTGGTGAATGAATACCAGGAGATGCTTTCATGGGGGAGCAAGAAAGTTGTGTTCCAGGTAGCTTCTCACTTGTTACCACCACACCCACCCCATGCATGACATGTTCCCATAGCCCACCTGGGCTGAGATGAGACTCAAACTGCGGGCACAGTGGTGGTGAGGTGCATGGGAGGCAGAGGACCAGGCTGCTGGCCGTGGTGAGAAGCAACTGGCTAAGGTAGGATTTTCAGCAGGAGTTAGTGTGGGTCCAACTATTGTAGGGTGAAGAGGCAGATGTTCAGTGCTGGTCTCCGTGTGGCACACCTGAGCTGCTGCTATCCACTCTGACCCATGCAGGGACTCTGGATCAGGTGGCTGACTTCCCTGCAACATCCTTGCCTTAGCAAACTCCAATCAAAAACCTCTTTGGTCCAGTGTCCTGAAGGAAGTTTGTGGAAGGCCAACAGATTTTAAGGCAGTTAAGGTTGGGAAGACTGAGGGGATCATATGTTTTGAAGTATGGTGATTTAGTTGATCCCATGATTACAGAGGGTGGATCTGGGTCCTGAGGACAGGCACAGCTAAACCCGAGGAGCTGAACAGGAATCCCTGGGTGACAGTTGTGAGAACGATGATTGAAGTGCTTCTGATTTTTGTTTGTAGGGGGGGAAAAAAGGGATTTCTAGTTTGCAGCTTTTTTCCTTTTGCCCCATGTTTTCGTTGTTACCCAGCTCCACCATGGCATGCTTCTGGCTTGTGAGGATGCTGCTGATGTGCAAGAGGTGATGCTATAGCAACTCTGAGCTCAGATCCAAGAGCAAGGACAAGGCAGGGCTGGACCTTGAGTTCTGACAGTGATAAGGAAGGAGCACTGGGAAAATGTTCCTCATTTTGAAGTTTGTTGCTCAGCTCTGCATAGTGCTGTCTGTGCCCACTGCTTTGGGATGGGAAATGGGTGTGAACTGTGCGAGCTCCCTGCTTTGCTGGGGGTGTGCCTGGATCTACATCTGGTATCCTGTGCACAGCTCAGGGTCTTCAAAACCAGAGAGGTGATGGGAGGGGCAGGAAATAAGTAGCCCTCAACAAGGAGCTGTGTTTAAGACAGCGTTACACCGCAAGTCTGACTTAAACACATACAATAACCTCAGAAGCTGGTGAAATTATTAGGCAGAGCTTAAGTAAAATGATCTGAAGACAGTGCTAAGGCAGGTGAGATTTTGCTTGGCTTAACACACACAAAAGAGAAGAAAAGGAGAGGAAAGAATTTCCTCCCTGAAAGTCTCTGCAGGTTCAATTTCCAGTGACAGTCAAAGAGTTAAAGCAGTATGTTGAGAGTTATGAGTGTTTATCTAAAAGAAAAGTGGCAGGTGAAAGGGATAAAATAACACAGTTTGTAAAGCAGTGCAATATGTTTGAATTATCTGAGGATCAGAAATGGTATTTGGAAGGTAATATTGGATAGAAGGAAATGGGAGATGGAGACAGAAATAGGATGGGGCAAAACCAGCTTGAGGTGGTGTCTCCATTGATTTCTACAAAGAAAAAAAAAAGTCGGTATTATTAGGGCCGTTGTGAATTTCTTTATTAGAGAAGATTTTTATTGTATTTCAGAATTAAGCTCAAAGCCTCTGCTATATCAGGGTGCAGAACAGAGCCTCCTGAGATGGGTTTGGCTGGAAAAACATGTGCAGAATCTGTTTACCGTGCCCGAGAATGTCCCTGGAAATGGCTTTTGTGCTCAGATGACCTGTGAAATGCCCAGTGCCATCCCTGAATGAGTGCTGGGATCCTTCCCTTCCTCTAGTGCACTGGGCTGTGGATGCTTAGGCAGAATTGGGTTCCCCACAAATGCGCTAAGCACTTTCTATAGCAGTGACAAAACAACTGCTCTCCGCCTACCCAACCAAACATCTTCTGCTCTTGCCTTCATAGCATTGGAGGATCTCCTTCACAGGGAAGCACAGGGGCTTGGCGCTATGGGAAGATGCATGGAATGTAGCTGGGAAACTGTGCTGCTAGGAGAGCTTGGGCACCTCCAAAAGGTTGCTCTTAAAACTGTGCCAGAGCCATACAGGAAGATTTCAAGCAGATTTGTCCCACAGCTCCCACTCTTAACTGGCTTTTATGACCTCTGCTTCATCAGCTCTCCAGGCACCATCCTCATTAGTCCAGAGCCCAGCTTCTCCTGGGCTGTTTGTCCAGTTCTGGGAAGTTTCCAGCTCATGCTGGCTGAGAAACCTAGAGAGGGCTTGGGGAAGTTGCAGTACCTCCACTGCTGCCTCTGCCCTGCGCCTTCTGTCTGGACAGGCTCCCCAGCTCCAAAATCTCCATTTGCTTCTGCAGCCACGTCTTTGTCCTGACCTCTGCTGCTCTAGATGATGTGTCGTCGCCTCCAGCATCTTCACCTGCTGAAGCTTTTACGTTGACAGCTCTCTCACGGCCATGAGAGAAGATCCCCTCCCACTGCATGACTACCCTCTCTTATCAGGGCCGCTGTGCCTTTGACACTCACCAAGGAGACCAGGATTGTGTTTAAACATCTGTGTGGTTTGCACGTACAACAATATACACCACCCTTCTCTAACCAAGAGAAGTTGAAAGGAAGAAGCCCAAGAACAGAGTGTAATTGTTGCATTGACTTCCCGAATCTGCAGGCAACCCAGAGGAAGGACTCCAAGGTGTACCATCATTCCAGCGCACTTCTTTATCAGCCTGGCTTTTCCTAGCTGTGACACGTGGAAAATTGAGATGGCAAAGTTGAGAAAAAAATGGCTTTATTGAGTCAAAAAAGACACAAAGGAGCGATTTATTTTGCATCTAATTCATCTCTGAGGCCCTCCCAGATGTTCTGGGTTTCTTGGTGGAAATGAAACGGCTGCAGATTTTCCAGCTGGCCACAGAAAGCAGAGCATTTACACCAGGCCAAGTCCAAAATGAGCTACTGCTGAACTTCTGCCTTTCCCCACGTTCATCTCAAAGTTCTTTTTCCTTAATAGCATCCTGGGGATCCAGTCTGTTCTGCTCTCCCTGTTATGGTCCCAGTCCCCTTGAGATTGTGCATCTTGCTGCTGTGCCATGAATTGTGTATTTTCTACCTCCTTTTGCCCTGTTGGTTACTCGTTCATCCTGCTTTTCATCCAGACATGGTGTTTTTTCTTCTCTCAGCTTTGATGAAACGGCAAAGATGCGATACCATCGCATCAGCTTCCACGCATGCGAGAAACAGCCCTGGAGCTGCCAGGTGCCCTCTTCCATAATCATTCCTCACTTGTCTTTATCACTGCAGAACTAGTGAGCTCTGCTGATGGACTGGGATGAGTCTGCCTTTTGCTCCAAAAGAAAGCAAACCAGGTGGAAGGAAGTGGTGCTCGTAGCTAATGAAGCAAAAGATGAAGTGTTCAAGTTCACCTGCCTCTAACTTCCCAGTTTTCTCTAGGATAGAAAGCTGCACCATGGAGCCTTCTGACATGCATTTGCTATAGCCCATCATGAGCCTGGGAAGTATTGCTGCCATGCAAAGGAAGTTAGATATCCTGCTGCGAGTACGGACTCCAGAACATCTTCATGGCGTCCTTGGAAGTGGCTGCAAGCTGTCAGTCACTCTGCGGCTGGCCTCACATAGCTCGTCTGTGCAAGGTCTGTGTTACCCCTGGTAATTCTGCAAGGCAACATGAATATTGATGTTTGGTTGTTTTTTGCTTTTTTTTTCCAGAATTCCTGATATTTTTTTTTCACCTCTTCCAACTGAACTGCATATAAACCACAGTGCCTTCACCCCTGGCACTGCTCTAACCATGTTCTGTATTTCTGTGGTCTTTCTTGGACATCTTGTTTTATAGCCAAATTTCAAGTTTGAAGGCATCTCTAATCCTGCCACATGTAATTTTCTGCACAACTTCCTTCCTGGACAGTAGCTCAGCAAGCCGCTTTTTTTGCAGTGCAACAGCATGCCTGAGCTGTCTTTTTCAGAAGCAGGCTGAAAACTCCCTTTTAAATTTCTAATCCTGGGGTCCAACAGCTGTTTGCTGACAAACTTTCATATACCACTTTTCTCTCCTTCAGAAAAGCTGCTGTTTTGAGGCTGTAAATTGCATGCTTTCTCAGGTGCTGAGTTTCTTTGGTAGGAACTGTAGATGAGAGGGGCGATGCATTAGCACTTGTGGCGTCCTACATCCTTTCCTGGCCACAGCAATTTTTCTGACAGTTCCTTGACATGTGGTGGGAGCAGATTGTGCATCTCTTGTTTCTGAACCAGCAAAGCAATGCCTATACGTGTTTGTAGTTGAAATCATCTTGCAGGCCAAAAGATGGGAGCTGGAGAAGCTAATGGCTTCTCAGGTTGTGGTGTGGTGAAGAAGTCACTATTCTGTTGAGCTCCTGCTTGCTGGTCCTGTTTTGGCAAAGGGTGCACAGAGCTCTGTGAGATCCCTTTCTGGGCACTTGGGTGTGATAACGCAGGTGAGAGAGATGACCAGACATCATGGTTTTGATTCCTGGTGCGTACACCACTAGTCACTTGTGAAGGGAGGTTATCTAACTGATGGTTGCTGGTTTTGCAACTCTGCTTGACAGTATTGTTTAGGAAAGGGCTGGAGGCAGCGGTAAAACCTTCTCATAGACCGAGTTTGGCTACGACCCAGCTCAGGGAGGCTGGGACATCTGAAGAGACAGGCCATTGCATTTGCCAGATATTCTTATTATGCTTTGCTATAGTAGCTCTCACCTGTGGCTCTTACACGGATATTTCTGTGCCGTCTTGCTTCTGTTTCACACAGTTGCAATTATGGGAGCAAAGCTGAGATGTCCTAGATCAGACCTGGGAAGAACACGTGGGCTCAACAGCCACTGAGGGTGTTTGGGTGTTGGTTGGGGGTTTTTTGGGGGGGGGGTTTGACACTGCTTAGCAACTGATTCTAATTAAGGCTTGCAGTTTGTGTTTTCACACATGGCCAATGAAGATCTGGAAGGAGAGGAACCCTGATGTATTATTTAGTCGCTTTGGACCAAGCCTCTGGGGTTGAGGCACTGCCCGGGGAAGGTTGGGGAGCTGCAGTGGTATGGAGATTTACCCAGCCAGCACACCTTGCTCATGTGCTTGAGAAAATATTAATGGTCAGATTTGGGATGGGGGGAGGAATGTCTTGCAAGATCAGGAAGCCAGCCTAGGTGAGCTCATGGCTCCCAAGGCCCAAGCACAGGCACAAGGATGAGGCTTGTGTGTGACTACACCTGCAGCCACATCTCTGGGATGCCTGAGGTGGGGCTCTGCGGCTGCAGAAACATCTTGGGGATACCTGCAAGAAATGAGGAGGAGAGCACCTGATGCAGGCGCTGCTCAAGCACCAGATGTTAGCATGGTCCAGCCTAAATGCTGAGATGTGGGGCCTGATCCTCAGTCCAGCTCCTCTCCCTTCCTCCAGCTGTCAAAGACAGGTTGCAAAATTTGTTTTCCTGTACCGAGAGCAGGATTTTGGCAGTCAGGGTCAGGAGGCCTCTCTGAGGAGTGCTGGCTGCGTGTCCTCCTGCTGTCATGGGATCACACTGCTGTCAAAGGCTCTGCTCCACTACCGAGTGTCCTTCAGCATGGCCTTCTGCTGCAGCTTCAGGGCTGATGGAGGAATCGCTCAGGTGGCCAAGACACCACTGACATCTTCAGCAACTGTAGGTGGGAACAATGGTCACCTCATTGTGGGTGCTCTTGTGCCAGACTGAGATGAGATGCATCATTTCCAGTACCTGTGATGTGGCACCTATGAGGAGGACTCATCCTCTGCTGCTGTCTGCCTATGCAGAGATACACCATCCAATTCTTAATGCATCTTTTCTCAGTGATTCCAGGCTCTTGTTTCCTGCTGTCTCCATCACCTGGCTTCCCTACAGCCAGTGGGTAAATTCATGTGGATAAAGGGAGAGCAGGAGATACAGGAAAATTGCTGCAGTAGCCACTGCAGGAATATGCAAAGGGATTTGCCGTTACGTTTGCCGGTGGTGGGAGAGCGCTAAAGGATGCGAGCACTAACACATGCTCTGCATGAGGGCCAGTAATGTCACCCATGGTGGTTAATTGCTTTGTGAGGAGAGCAGTGAGTGAGGCTGAGCATGCTTGGAGAGGAAGGAAGAGATAGTTGGGAGGGATGAAAGTGTTCATGGCCAGTAAAGGCTATGAGAATGATGTGCCCCAAAACAGCTGGAGAGAAATAGCAGCTCTGCCTACATGCTTGGCTGTGTCATACTCAGGCTAGAGCATGGAGAGCTGGCAAACATGAAGCCCAGAGCATGGAGTAGCTGAGGTTGAAGGTATGTGACACATGAGGTGGGTTTTCCAGGAGAAAAGGTGAAGAAAGAAGGAGTAGAAGATGGTGGTGAAGTTGGGAGTTTGGGGAATGGGAGAAAACCATGGAGTTACAGATCTGCTGAAGCAGGGTGGGAGAACTTGGAGGGGATGTCCTATTTTTGCCACAATGATCTCGAGTTGGCAGTGGGACATCCAGGAAGGTTTACAAGCAGGAAAGGCTGGGTGGAGACCTCAGCCTTTGAATCCTTGGAGAAGAGATGAGCTCACCAAGGAGAGGGTGTCAAAGGGGCCAAGCTCTAAGTGCCAAGTCTGTTGGGCTGGGGCAAGGGGAAGCGTGTGGAGGGATGCAGTAGTGGGGAGCAGCTTAGCAGGATGTTTTCAGATATATGGGGGGTGCAGGGGACAGGCTGAGTGCGTGGGGGGCACTGAAGGGGGAGGACATGTGAACATCTTGCTCCATCCATGGTCACAGAGAAGCTGGTATCCCCCCGCACCTCATTTCAGCATGAGAGTGAAGCACGTTTTGTTTCACCACCATGCTGGGAGGTGGTGTTGGGGAGTGGAGACAGTCCCTCACCTGGGGCTGAAGCTTGAGTGTGGTGGGGAAGAGGGTGAGATCTACCAGGGAAAGAGAAGACATTTGAGGGAAGGCCTTTGGGGAGGCTCGGGGCTTGTTTGAGCCCATCTTACCATCCTACTTCTGCAACAATGGTTAAACTTAACTATCCCTCAATCCTTCCGCCCATGGAGGCCAAAGTAAGTGATAGAAGCTATTGGTTTTACCATGAACCCTGTGGAAAGGTGAACTTGAAGAACATAAAAATGGAGAACTACATCTAAAGAAGGGAGAACAAGGTATAGCATCAGTGCAGCCAAACCCAGCAGTAGCCTATGCTGAAGCGAGCAACTCCAGACTGTAGGGAATGGCATGAAAAAATGCTCTGGCTAGGGACAGCTTGGAGTACATTGGGCATCTGGCTCCACATCCCTTCTGAATCCAGCACCCTACAGCACACAGATGGAGGCAAGAGGCAGGAGGGCCACCTGAATATCAGTGACCTGTGACCAGGAGGAAGTCACAGTCTTACTGAAATCAAAAATAAGTGTCCTTTTAAGCCAGCGGTATGTCAATTAGTTAAGGCAGAAAATTAGCAAGCAAGCTCTCCTACCACACATGGGAAAGAAGGGACGCAGCCTGTGGTCCAAACATCAGCCATCTCCTGAGGAGAGACAGGAGGGACAAGGACAGCCTTAGAGTCCCCTTTCCACTATCAAGAAGCATCCCATGGGTACCTCTCCTCCTTGCTAAGGACCCTCAGGAGGGGACCAACAATTAGGTGCTGGCAGCATGTGCTGTTCTACATAACCTGGTGGAGCCCGATTGCCTGAAGAAAGCCCTTTTGCTCATTCAGCACCAACTCATTATTTAATAGACAAAGCAAATATGAAAAAAGGCATTTCCCACCCCCTCTCTAGTGCTGAAATTTACAGTTGTGAGAAGAGCCAGAGCGCTACAGAGCTGGAGTATCTCTGGGTGACATTTACAGGGCTCAGCTTTCATCGCAGCTTGAAAAAATCCCATGCGCAGAGAGTATCTCCCCACTGATCTGGATTGTCTTGCTCAGCTTTGGCCCTCATCCTAGATGGACAATGAGCAGAAAACTTGGCCAGTGCCCTGAGGTCTGTGACCTCCCCTGCGTGAGCTGGGAAGAGGAGGAACAGTCTCTAAGGTACTTGAGAACTTGCAGCCTTGGGGGGTTAAAGACATGGAGCCGGGGGGCTGAGGGTTAAATTTTCCCCGTAAGTTTTAATGCTGCGCTCTTCAGCAACCAAGCCATCGAGACAGGCAGTCTCTGCTCTGGTGAGGTTGCATTGATATGGAGTAACCCATGGTGGCTCCATGTTGGGCTGTCCCAGGGTGTCAGCCGCCTCGCCACCTGGCACCCTTTGCTGAAGGTATTTTGGCTGAGCAGGCAGGAAGGAGGCAGCCAGGGTGTATTAGGGGGATGCCTTGATGCAAACTTCCCTCTCCCTGTGCTGCTTCAAGTCAGTTGTCAGCAGCTTTCCAGCCGGGTGGTGTCTGGAGACCTTCCAGCGACCACAGACTCTCCCCCAGCCCATCACTGCCACAGCACAGACGGGATTTAATGTATGTCTGCGCATTCACCCAACCTTTCCCCTCTCAAGATGAAGCAAGGAAGAAAAATGAGACTTCAGGTTTGGAAGGACCCCCTCTTCCAGCTCAGAAGATGATGGTCACAGCTCCGGGGTTTTCTGGACTACACAGGGAGCTCCCAGCTCGTGTAGGAAGGTTCACCAATGCCACCCCATGCCAACTCCTTGCTGCGTCATGGGTAGATGTTCCCCTTGGCTCAAGGTGCCATTTTGAAGTTTTTCTCTGCTCCCTTTTTGCCTCTTGACTCGCAGACAAGTGGGTAAGGGAAAGAGGAACCGGTTCACTTTCCACCTCCCCTCGCAGTGCCCCTCTGCTTATTAGTTCTCAAAATATTTCGTCCTGCAGCCCGGCAGCAAGGACTCTGTACTAACCCAATCTCAGGCAGAAGGGAAGCTGGAACGGGTCAGACAGCGTGTTATCCTCATGGCATCACTCCAGGCCAGCCTGTGGGGAGCGATACAGGGCAGCTGGAGCCCTGCTACACTAAATCTTGGTGGTCAGGGCCCACATGGCAGCATCCCTCTGGCTCACCCCCTCTTGTGCTTCCCAAGGGCAAGACAGTGATAGCAGCAGAGCACAAGTGTTACCTTTCTCCCCAGCATCATCTTTCCTCCACCCCCAACAACTGCTCCACTTTATACTTTCGCTTTTCTCAGCAGCCCATGAAATGGGGACAAAAGTCCTCATGGGGTGCAGAGAACAGGCACGTGGAGGAACAGGCATGTGGTGAGCAAGGAGGGGCAATTACGGGACAGAGGAAAAATAATCCACTGGGATTTCGTCCCATTGACTCCCAGCTCCATTAAGAGTCACTGGATTGTAGGTAACACAGCCTCTCTGAACCATCTTCACAGTCTCCAGCAGAACAAGATGCTGGCAGAGTGATGGGGGCGATGGGCCTTGCAAGGGGAAGGGGAAATGGAGGGAACATTGTGTCCTCTGGGAGCCATGGGCAGCCGCCTCGAAGCTTCTGTATATCAGAGTGGCCACTGGAGCTGCTCCAAAATCCATCCGATGCCCAGCAGGCCATCAAGGGGCCTCAGTGCAGGACTGTCCCATGTCCCCCTCACATGCTGAGCACCCTAGCTGGGCTCTACCCAGAGTTTAGCTCTCGGGGACAGTGCCACCCTGTCATCATCTGCCCATCCTCTGCCATGCACCTGGCTGCACATGCTGGCTGCACTCCATCCCCCCCAAGGCTCAGCCAAGGCAAGTAGTGCTCTGGGATGCTCAGTGCATGCCTTAAACAAATAAAAATAACTGTGATAGAAGATACCAAGTGCCTGAGCCTGGCCTCAGCTTAAACATCTCCCATTTGCAATGCTCTGGAGTCAGCAGGAGCTCATCCGATGAGAGCTGGAATCACGCAGGTCCGCAGCCAGCTGTTGAGAGCAAACACATCCCTGCTGGCACAGCGCACCAAGGGGCTCTGCCTCCAGCAATAAATACAGCAAGCAAACAAACAAACAAACAAAACCCAAACAATGATCAATTTTTTAAAACTTTAAATATTTTTTTCTTTAAAATCTGTTTTCCTCTGTGGCTCTGTCTCTGTGAAGAGCTGTGTGCTCCCTGCAGTGTCTGGGTTACTTCCTCAGTCCTGGCTGTGGGTCAAGGGAGAAGCAGGGTCAGTTAGACAGGGGGCCAGATGGGCCCTCCCCTCTGTGCATCACCGGCACGTATGGATTTCCACCACCCGATGGCAGGGTTTGCACTTGACAGAGCAGCACCAGTGGAATTTGCAGCTACACCTTTCCACAACCTCCACTTCGTCCGTATGAAAGCCCCGGCCGCAGCACATGAGCTCACAGCCATCAATTGCCTTGGAGGTCTTGTTGCACTGCCGGCCACTGGTGCCCAGCACCCCGTTCTTGAGGTCGTGGTCACAGAAGTCAGGACTGGAGTCCAGGTAGACGAGGTCTTCATCTGTGTGCGGCTTGAACTGGGAGTTTTTAGGCACCAGCACTTTGGTGGATCCAATCTCGCTCTGCTCGACCTCTGTGGCACCATCAAATTTCTCCTTCAGGACGTTGCCCACTTTGCGGAAGGGGGGCATGGCTTTCCAGCATGTCTTGAACTCACACGAACCTGACACACCGTGACACTTGCACTCCACCCGCATGTTGTTCAGGATTGCCTGGAGGAACAGATGCAAGGCATGAGACAGGACAGCCAGCTTAAGATGAAGACAGCAAGAAAGGTGCGACATACGGTGTCTGGAAGGGCTGTGCAGAAAGCAAAGTTGATGAACGTGAGCTGGTGGGATTAAATGCACCCCAAATGGCTTAAGCGCTGGCTGCAGAGCCCAGCTGTGATGCTGCAGCGCAATACCGGCTGCCCAGGTTTTCCCCTCACTATTACCTTCCTCCCTGCCTCGTTGTTGTGGAGGTTCATTAATGCTCTGTTGGAAGAGGCCCCTTTGCTCCTCTCACGGACGTCAACGAAGGACTGTGAGAAGGCCACACCATAGGCGATGTTATCAGAGCAGCCCGACCACTGAAAGCCTAAGGTAGAGAGCACAGATGAGACAGATAGAGCCAGCCTGTGTTGCTCATCCTCTCCAGCCCTCCTCTTGCTAAGTTACAGCTGACCTGCCCCCTCTTCTGTTTTGTTGCCCAGTTGACTGAGCTGCCTGGGGGATTGGGAAAGCTGGGGAGTGTGGCCCTGGAAGGGGGAACATGAACAAGATGCTTTCTCTGTCCCATGGATTCCAGAGCCCTGGACAACGCTGCCCAGAGAGGTTGTGGAATCTCCTCTGAAGAGATTCCAAACCCATTTGGATGCAATCCTGGGGCCCCTGCTCTGGGTGACCCTGCTGGAGCAGGGATTGGACCAGATGATCTCCACAGGTCCCTTCCAACCCCTACTATGCTGAGAGTCTGCAATGGGTGATGCTCCCAGATGCCTTTTTGAGGGAGTCATGTAGACTACCAGAAGGCTGTTGGGGTTTTTTTATATATCTTTCTCCTCCTTTCTGGGTGGCTCCAGTAAGAGCATTTTCATAGTTGGTCATTTTGCCTCCCATCTCAATTGTTCTGTTCCCCGTGCCCTTGCATGCTTACCCTGTGGGCTGCCCCCCTGCACCGTGCGGTCACATCCACACTTGTCCAGCTCACCGCTGCTGCAGGCTCGGGTAACTGCGAAGGCCACCCCTGCTGAAGAGATGGCATAGACGAATGCTGCCTCACGCGTCCCTGCAACAGCACAAACAATGGTGGGAAACGTGGCAGCAATCCCGAGGCATGCAAGAAGGCTTTCTGGAAGGGGTGCAGTTAGGTGGCCAAAGGCCCTTGGGAGGCTGCTGCATTTGTCTCTGCTTCTCTTCCCTCCCAATGCTGCTGTTGCACAAAAACCACCTTGAAAAGCTGGTCTGAAAACTGGCTCTCACCAAGACGTGCTATACAGAGCCATCATGTCAAGCCCTTTGCTCCATCTCTTTCTCCCAAGATGGGGTACCCCATGCAGCACACTCATCCTCTTCCCTCCCAGAGATGTGGTTTCTTTAATACCAAGCCTGGACCAGTCTCAGCAGAGATAGCTCATCACTGAGACCTCATTTGCAACTATGAGAGCTCTGTCTCACAATAGCAAAGGAGCTGGGACCTGCCCCACAAGGTTAAAAGCATGAATGCAGTGGTCAAGTCATAACCTGGCAATGAGGGAGATGCAAAGGGGAGACCTCTTTAGAGCCTGGCGCTTGCAGGGCACCTCTGCCATGAAATCCCTCCTGCATCCAAAATAGCTGGCTGCTTTCCACAGCCAGAAACATCCTCTGTAGCTGCGGATCTTTGCCATCGTCTCACACAGGGTCCTGTAGCTCCCAGCACCTCCCAAACTACTCTGCAAAACCCTACTCCCCTCCTAAAGTGCCTTGCAAAGCCACACTGGTCCCCAGGGTGCAGCCCCCTTCTAGCTCCTCTGTCTACCTCTGTAGTGCCACATGGTTAGGAAGAGCTTGTTTGGAAAGTCAGGGGACATCCCTGGGCATAAACACACAGGATGGGGTGACCAGGGATCAGCTCTTGCAACATCCAAATCCTGACTGTCCTCCAAGGCTGGTTGAGGACACAGCCCCTCCATCGCCAAGGAAGGAGGGATGACATTTGGGGTAGTCCCGTGCTTGGAGTAGAGGGGGGATGGCTTGTGAGCAGACATAGCCCCAGCTCACCAGTTGGACAGAGGGCAGCTACTTTGGTGGTCGCAGCCCAGATCTTGGTGGCCCAGCTGTAATCTGGCCCAGGCAGCAGTGGATGGGGAGGACCCAGCCAGCATTGGAACTGAACCACCTCCAAGTTAATCGAGGTTAATAGTAGGATCGTGTTGGTTGGTTTGTGCTGTGGCTGCCTAAAAAGAGACGACTTTTAGTTTCTGGTATTTCTGGTATTTCCAGTCCCTGAACCTTCACAAGAAGAGATCTTCACCCCTGCATGGAAGGGAGGAAAGTCAAACAAGGAGCCGGGGAGGTGGGGGGCGAGGGGAGTGGGGGCGGGTCAATTTGGTCTATACACCCGGAGATGGGAAGCAAGAGGGTGCATCAGAGATGGCAGTGGCACCTGAGGGGTGGCAAGGGCCCCTTTGGTGATCTCTGGGGGTTGCAGAGCGGCTTTCCCCTCCTTCTCCTCACCCTGATGCTCTTCATCCTTCCTTGGTTTGATCACAGCCCTGTGCCTCTGGGATGTCTGTGTGCAGCTGGCATCAGAGGGGCCGGGAGCTGCCCTGGCCATAAATTCCCCCTGAAGGCTAGCAGCTGGGTTGTGGGGGGTGATGATGCTGCCCTTGGAGGGTCCAGGGGATGTTTTACTTGCATCGAGTGGCAGAGGGCTGTCCTCCTCTCAAGGTCTTGCCTGCAGACAGCTCCACTCTGAGCAGCCGCCAGTCTGGCAGCAATCACTGCTTTCACGCTGCCCAGAGAAGAGACCAAATAAATGCAACCACGTCTCTGTGGAACAGACCTCCTGGGCTTGGTGAAGAGATTAGATCACAGCATGACTTTAGGGCTCCCCCTCAAACTTGGCATGCTCTTGTAAAAGAACTAGGCTTTCTGGATGCCCCGGGCTCAGGCCTCCATGCAACAGGCATCCACTGGGTTTGAAAAAGGTTTGGGAGAGGAAGCACCCAGCAGCTGAGGAACTGCAAGGGTCAGGATAAGCTGCCTCCGGTACAGTTAAGACAGCCCTGCTGAAATGCCCAGGGAAGAGCCATCAGCCCCAAAATCCAACCCTGGGCTGTTCCCTACTCTCCCCAGCGACTGGCTCAGGGGCAAGCAAGGAAAACCTGCCTGCTGCCCACGGGACTGTTGTTGTAGCCATTCCTCTGAGCAGTGTCACCTCAGCCACGCATCCTCTGGGCTCACCTTGAGTTACCACCTTGCCAAAAACAGGCAGGGTGTCCAGCGTTGAGCAGTTCCAGCGGCGGTTGCGGAACTGGTACTGGCATTCCTCAATGGCCAGCTGGGCTCCGCGCCGTACCGAATCCATCACCTCCAGGTTCCTCTTGCACATCTGCACCTGGCGCTGGATCAAACCCTTCAGCTTCTCACAGGTCTCTTCTTCAGAGATGCTCCCCACTGAAGACAGCTTTGCCAGGTACCTGCCAAAACAGCCAGCACAACTGGTTAGGACGCAAGGGCTGCGGATGGGGGCGGGGGGAAGAACCCATGTTAAGCTGGGTCACCTTGCACTGCATAGTGAGGTGAACTAGACTCTCATCCCCTCCATAGCTGAGGCCTGGTGCCCATCTGGGGTCACCTTAAATGTACCGCTGCAGTAGCTCTGCCAGATGCATTTTTGGCTGGCAGAGAGCAAGCCTAAGCAAACGAGCCATCCCTCTGCAGCCTGGTCTCTGTCTCTTGGGAAGCCCAGCTGCTGGCTCCCCTTTGCCTCTATTGCCTGCAAGGAAGATATTTTCAGCGTTGCCTGAATATGCCTGGTCAGGTCTCTTGAGTGCCGGCACATCCAAGTGCTACTAGGAAAAGCCAGAGGCCCCTGAAGTCAGCCAAAACAAGCAGGACAGGCGCTTAGCTGCCAGCTCCAGCTGCCACACTGTGGGAGTGGCATGGCTGTGTGCTCATCACCAACAAACCTTGCCCTCCAAACCGTTTCCCTCCTGGAGCTTGCTTTTAGCTCCCTTGGACCCAGCAGGCAAGGATGGCTTCTGGGAGCTGCCAAGTTTCCCATCACCTGGGATTTGAGCAGGGCTTGAAGTGGTGACGACAGACTCAGGAACCTGCTGTGGACAAACCTGCATGCACTGGACACCTCCTCAGCGGCCCGGCTCATGAACATGGCCGTGAAGTCTTTGCTGACTTCGAAAAGACTGCCCCAGGGTGGAGGTGACCATATGCTCTGCTTTCCATCACCCCATCTTCAGCAGAGAAGTTACAGAGCTGCTCTTGAGCATTGGCATTAGGAGGAGAGGGGAGATGCCTCTTTTGGGGCAAGTACCCTGCGAGCTCTTAGCGTCTCCCTGATGCCAAGAACCCCTGCATTGGACAAGCAAAACTCATGCTTGCACCCACAGACCACACTGAGCTTTAATGTTCTTGGGAATCGCCACCATCAGCTCATGTTGCTACCTCGTCTGCACTGAGACGCGAGTACTGAGCAAAAGCTTTTTGGAAACCTTATTCCTTGACTCTGCAGTTCCCAGCCCCACAGATCTTGTGGTTTTTGTTGGGTTTTTTTGTTTGCTTGTTTTTTTTCCTCCTCCTCCCAAGTTGCGACATCCTGTTAAGGATTCTTCCTTTGAAGCCCTGCTCGTCTCTGAGAAGTGACTGTGCAAAAGTGGCTCCTGCTCCCTGCCTGTTCCCATGTGTCCCAGGAGCCAGATCTGCTGACTTCAGCCACAAAATCAAGTTGTCACAGCCTCTTCCTCTCATTAACCCTGCCAGTGTGCCCCAGGAGGAGAGAAGAGGATTTTTCTCTTCTGTGCATCAGCAGAATTATTCATCAGCTTGGTTTCATGGTTACAACTGGGGGGCTATGAGAGACGGTGAGAAAGCCAGCCTGGCTTGCAGCGCCCATGGGGAGTCTGCATGGCAAGCCGTCAAAAGCATTCAGCTTTTCTTGTGCGTGGAGATGACTTGATGCAATGCCTCTTGGACAGTGGGAAGTGGCCGGCTGCCCTGGTTCCAGAGCGAAGTTATTTTCTAGTCTTTATACCAGCTACGCATCTTTGCCCAAGGCTTTCTACTTCTCCAAAGGCACAGCCCTGTTTGCAGAGGGCTGGCCACGTGGCACCCTGGTGCGCATGGCTAGCTTGGAAACCCCACTGTGGCCAAACCCGGAGCTGTAACATTTTTGCTGGCTGTTTTGAGGTCCCAGATGTGCAACAATTGCTGTTCCTCCATCTTTCTTATTGCGCTCGGCTGACCCAGAATGAAGGCAGCAAAGCATCCTCACTCAGGACCTCTGAGGATGTTTGATGCCAAGCAAACCCACTGTGATTGTAACCGCTCTGTCCCCTCTCAGGTCCAGCCATCGTTTCAGTTCGTGGGTCAGTTGATCGATTTTGAGCCTGGAAGCCAAGAAAACCAGATTCTGCCTCCAGTAGTAATCCCGTGTGCTGATATGGCTTCCTCCTAACTCCTGCAACTTCAGCAGCATTTACCATACCAGGGAACCAGTTCCTGCAAAGCAGCACGGCCGGTCCTGCCGATGAGTCAGTGCCTAGTCTGACTGCAGGCACCTTGGCAGCAGAGAGTCATGCTGCAGGTGCAATAGCCACATTAACATCAGCTCTGATCAGGATGGGGACATCATCTCCTTTTCTCATCTATTTCCCAGCTCGGTGGGATTCTCCAGGCAACGGGGAGCTATAAATTTTCAAAGCACACATGAAGAAAAGCGTGACAAGAGCCTTTCAAACCTTTCCAAGTAGATGCACCTGATAAGATGCATCCCCAACAATATTTAATGCTTCAACTTTAATGCCAAGGATGCTTCAAAGATAGATAGAGCTCTCCAAGAACAGGTCTGGTAATTTGTTTTGCAAGGCTGGCAAATAAGCTGAAGTTATCCAGAACAGGCATCTGGCCTCTCTCCCCCATGACAAGTCCTCTGTATGCCACCATCCCTCCTCAGCCACATCCACCCCCCTTGGGGATGGAGGCAACTGTGCCTAAAATGCCATGGCCCCATCAGACTCCCAGCTTGCTACCAGTCTCCTACATCCCATGAGTACTGTCACTGCTTTCCAAAAAAGACATTTCGGTGGGGGGAGGGGGGAAAGGAGGCAGCCATCCTGGTCCCTGATCAAGGAGGGATCCAGAGGCTGAGTCAAGGATGTAAGGAAGGACCTTTGCTGAAGGACCTCAGCTTTGAAACTTTTAGATGGTGTCTCTCCACACCACATTCAGGGGCACCGGGCAGGAACATCTCACCCCTTTTCCTTTCTATGTGGCACCTAAAGGGCAAGTGAAGAGCTGGGAAACTTGCCCTTCAGCACTACTCAAAGATACTACCACCTTGCAACTTACAGAGACCAAGGCTGTGGAGACCAAGAAAAGCACCAAACACATTCGCAGCATCCCACAGTCACCATGTTTTCATGATTCTAACACTGCACCTCATCCTTAGCGAGGACCTTGCTCCAAACTTTGCTTTCCCAGACTGAGGTGGTCGAAACCACAGACGAAGCCTTTGTCTACCTGCACACGCAGCAAGACAGGCGAAATAGGAGGAAACGCAACAGTTCCTGCCCTCTGCAAGGTTTCGTTGCACATCTCCATCCTAATATCACATCTTGACTGCTGAGCTGCACAGAGCTCTAGATTAGGACTTAAGCCTCACAGGCAGCCTCAGAACAGCCCTGCTTGTTGAAAAAAAAACCCCAATAACAGCATATTTTCTTTCTTTTCTAAGACTGGGCAAAGAATGTTTCAAGGGGTAAGCTGCTGCCCAAGCCATTTGTTCAAGTTTTGTCCTCTTGCTTCATCGTGGCATTTATGTTTCTTTTCTCCTGCCTTTAAATGCAGACAAGTCACAGAACAAGCTCCCTTTTATCAAAAGTCATTGATTTAACACAAAACTGATGGAAAGCCCTTCCTTTTTTTCCATCCACAGTATGTAGATCAAGCTTGAAGCACTGTAATTTAAGCAGCTGCAATTGATCCACCCTGCAAGATGCCAAAATAGGGAAACCTCAAATGCAGGGAAGAAGAAAAGGCAGTAGGGGGAAAACCCTACTTAAATGAAAATGACAATAATAATTTCAGGAAGAAGTATAATTGGTGAAATGACAAGAAGACATTGGAAGAGCCACAGCGGTTGACAGATGGAGCCCAGAAGTAGAGGGCAGGAGATTCCTGGCTATGGGATGGTGTGGAAATTTGAGTCATTGACAAATTTTTGTAGAGGTGAGTCAGGGAAGATGTAGCAGATGTCTTGGAGAAAGTAGAAACCTTTGTGTTTTATTTTATTTTATTTTTGTTTCAACAAATGAGGTTTGAGTGTGAGAACTCTTTGTGTTGTCTGATTTTGGAAATATTTTCCTGAAGATGATAACAGCTGGAGCTAGACCCATCGCAATATACACTTAAGGATGCTGAGGAGTCAGATGAGCTCAGAAGCTTCATCACTCAACCTGCCTGGGATATCTACCTGGCCAAGGCCACAAAAGGCTTGTTCAAGTTTTAATTTGCAAAGATGCTTCAGCTCTGCTCCTCTGAGAGGCAGCCTCTACAAACAGCCTCCCTGCTTATGGAGGAACAAAGTCAGACTGGGTCAGCAGCTCATCTCTGCACATTTTGTGGGTGGACGTATGATCAGCTAGTGGCTTAGGGTTGTACTTAGGATTGAGACTGCCTTGTGCAGACAGGTTTCTTCTGAGGAAGGAGAAAAGGCTTGTTTGGGATGAAAACAACAAAAGTGCATCAACAGATGCGTGCAGACAGAGGTACTGACCAGGCACTGTGAGGAGCCATCCTGCAACTATGGAGAAGGGGATCATCTTTTCCTTGTTGCTTTCCCCTTCCGAGCAGAGAGAAGGCATGGAGAGATGTCCCTGGGTTGGCAGGTCAAAGGCTGCTCTAGGTGGGCCATAGAACCCCTAAGTTTTCTCAAGGTGTCCTGCACTAGGCTTAGTACCACTCTCCCTATGACAACATGGTCAGGCTCATAGGTACCACCCACATCCTTGGCATGGTTCGGCAGGTCTGCCAACTTAGGCATGTTCCTCTCAGGATCTGCTGGAGATCTGTAACCTGTGAGGTTGCCCTTGTCCAGCTGATGGTTCTGCAGCATAACATGTCTCTCACAGACTAGGCATCTGCCTCCTGGGATTAGATATCCTGCCTTTCCATCCCTTCTAAGTGTAAACGGTGATATCCAAAGTCATCATCTTGAGAGTCTCTCTGGTTTCTTCCCTGAAAGAAAAGCAGCTCTCTGGCTCAGTCTTCCTGTCACAGTCACTGCATGTTTCATCTCCTGAGTGAAACCATGCTTTTCACACCCCAGTCTCCACCTCCAATTAACAGCTGCCAGAGCAGTCTCCCAAGAGGAGGTATTGCCATACTCACCATTACCCGCCTACAGACCCAAGCGTGCAGCTCCACTGCCTGTGCTCAAAGGTGAACCTGCAGCCCAAATCCTGTCTCCCCTAAAGCCTGGATCCTGAATCTAACACCATGTGCACCTCATGAACACCCACCTACCCATACACGGACCAGTGGTGGTGGCCTGCCTCCCCCATCACAACTTTTTGGGGATGGCAATATGGCTTGGCTGCTGGCTCCAAGCTAGAGCTGTTTCTTGGCTTTCTGAGCATCTGGTGGCAACATCTCAGCTTTGCAACGGGGAAGACCAGAGTGGAAGCTGGGAGGACTGTGAGAGCAGCATCCACTTTGGAAATCTGCTTTGGATGTGTGGGAAATACATTTTACTGCATCTTCCCTTTTAAGCCAATAGAAACTACTCCTGGGCTTGGGTACAACAGCAATGCCTTGTTGGAAGAGGAGACAAGTGCAGGCCACTGGGCTGAGCTCTGTGGGAATCCCCCTTGTGGAGTGCTTCAGGCTAGACCTGTTTGGAGAAAATCTGATGAGTTTTTAGTTTCGATCAGAATTTGCAAACACATGGCAAGAGAAGCCTTCTGCAGGATTAGTTTGATCTCACCCAACCTGCAACAGACCACAGGCTGCTCTCTATCGGCCAAGATAATTAATTTTTCTCCCCAGGTAATTTCATGAAAGCATAATACTGGCTCCAGTTCTGCTGAGCCAGCCAGATCCTGCACACCACCTTCCCAGCTGCAAACCACAGGAGTGCACGACAGTGGCTCTTGGAGAGCCTGGAGGATGCTGTTGGGGTCACTCACAAGCGTGAGGGGCAGATACCCTGGGGCTGGAGCCATCAAAGGTTACCTGGACTTTGTATCCCAAACAGAGTCTGCCACTCGAGCAGCCTTGGGTGACTGAGATTTTTGTGGATTCGCGAGACTTTCAAGCTTTAAGAAAAAAAATCGTCAAGTATTGTAAGAGCCAGCATTGTTGTGCTTGTAAGGAAACACAGAAGAACCTCCTGAAAACCGTTAACCTGTAGGATTGCTCAGCAATTTCATGATTTTAAAGAAAGCCCAAATAAATGTCTAGAGTGTATTTCATTCACAAGGATGAATTTATTGAGAGGACAGTACCTCTCAGCAGAGGAACAAACTTTGTTTTTTTAACTTCAATGCAAAAGTCCATTTTTGACTCATGGAAGCCACTGAAAAAAAAAAAGCAAAAAAAAAAAGCACTGATCCAATTCTGCACAAACTGGGGTGTAGAGTGGGTTTTTTTCTCACTCATGTCAATCCTCCCTAGAATAACGCTCTGTCGATAAAGATTGGAGAGTAGGTTTTTTTGAAGCTTCCTTAGGAAAAGACAAAAATATCCACCAGTGCTGAGGAGCCAGAGAGTACAGATCTCTCCTACTCCCTGGCAAATACTGCCCTGAAGTCTTCCTGCCAGACAGGACCAGCTCTCGGAGACAAAGCAAACTGGTTGGAAGTCTAGCACCAAAATTAGCAGAAGTCTCTTGCCTCTGCAGGATGCAACCCTTAAGGCCAGTGTATTTTCATCACTGAGCTAAAATTGGCTCTTTGTGTCAAAATTGGCGAGACCTATAAATAAATAAATAAATAATAATACAAATTTCCAGTGGAGGCTGCCAATTTCCCTGTCCCCACATACTCAGGGAATGGGTGCCCTGGTTGCGTGCACCACCAACCTCATGGACTCGGCAGGATTCCCAGAGCAATGCAAAGGAGCCCTGGGCACCCCAGGAGCACAGAGCCGCTCGTCCAACCCACAGCAGCCCTCAAAGCAAGGAAATTCTCTATCGAACCCCATCAGTTGAACCCACCATCCCAGCTGCCAGAGTTGATGTGATGTGGGAAACTTTCCTGACTCTGTCTTTGTGTCAAAAAACCAGGAGTGCAGGGAGGGGAGCAGTCTCTGCCGAGCAGCTCTGCTCTGGAGCTAGTTGCACCTGCCAGTTCAGCACCACAGCACCTGCCGGGAAAACGCTGGACTGGTTCCTTGCTAGGTAGAAAATGGGAGGGTTGCAACGACAATGCAAAGCATCTTGTACAAAAATTGAACGAAGTCAGGCTCAAGACAAAGCAAGTTCTCCCTGTCACCAAAGCTGGTGACACTCACCTTAAAAAAATCAAGTCTGGTTTAAAACCAGAAGGATGCATGTGTAGGACCCAGGCATGCTTCTTCCCAAATATTCTACATTGCACAATGACCCCAGCCAGCACAAAACAAGCGTTTGCACTGCTCTTGCAAAATCCCCACTGCAAAGCTGGCAGGGGTGAGCATGGAGAATTGGGCCCTGCATTTGCAAAGCACTTCGTGATGTTGAGATGAAAGGGGGCCAGAGAAACCCAAACTCCTTTTATCCCTCCCTCTCTAGCCCTCAAAAGTGGCTACTATTAGAGAGTGGCTCTTATCCAGGACACTTGGTTGGATACTTGCAGAATCTTCAAGCTTGCCCAGAGTGCTCAAATTCAATTTTTTTTAAAGTGTTTAAAAGCCCATCTGTGCTCGTGGCCCTTTAAGCCAAGGTTCAAGCCCTGATGGAAGCTTTAAACTTAAATAAGGGGTAGACAGAGCTGCTGCATCTCAGACTATCCAGCGTACGGTATGGAGAATCTCCTCCAAAGCCAGTTTTAGGTGCAAGAGGATGGAGAGAGGTTGTAATGATTCTCAGCTTGATAACCAGGAGTCTCACTCATAGAGGACTCCTGCCCTGTTGTATCTGATGCTTTCTGAGCATGGGACTTGACTCTCATGATTCAAACTACCCAAACAGCTACAGATCACAGCAGCCCCAGTGCCACGTGCAGTTAGTGGATGTTCACATTCACTCCCGACTTTGCACATTTTCTACTTCACTTCGTCAGGCAGACTTCTCTCACTCCAAAATAGATAAATAAATGAATAAATAATAACTAAATGACTGCTTGCCCCCTCGCTCCTACTGAGACAGGAGCCTGGTGCTCCTACGCTGGCTTCAGAGAGGTGCTTGTTTGGCTGAAACCCTTTACACACACCACGCCGACACACACCCCCCGCCCCCAGCATTGGGGTGGGTTTGGACCACTGAGAGGACATGGTTCCAAATTCAGCCACATTACTGCATGTGCAAATTCAAAAGCTTAATTGAGGCTGTGAAATGTGAGTTGCTTTAGAAAGTAATTCAGATGTTTCCCCTGCATAAAACACACCCCTGGACTCCTCCAGAGATAAAGCAGAAGCTGGAGGGACCTTTCTGCACACAACCAGCTAGATGTAGAAGGCACTAACTACAGCCCTTTGTCTAATTTTATGATTCTGTACCTGAACAGGTAGAAGGAAAAGCCTTAAAACCCTCTGAGCCTCCAAAGGCCGGAGGAAGAACAAGCCTGAGGCTTTCACAAGAAGGGGGAACACAGCATCTCTTCAGGTTTGGAGCACAGAGGTTTTCTGGATACACAGCAAGCCAAGCAACAACTCCCAAAACTCAAGACATGGAGAAAACACACTTGAGGCTTTTTTCCTAACCAGAGAGAAAGTAGCTTGAGCTGTTTAATGAAGAGATTTGGCAAAGTCTCTTCCAGCTCCACAGTCACTGTCACAAAGTGGCCCCACCAAGAGATACCGACACTGCCTGCCTTTCATATGGGATGGGGCAGCTCAGAGGACACCATTTGCACGGCAAAAACAAGCCCTTCGCCACAAAGCCAGGCTTACGGAAAACCTTTAGCTCAAGTGTTGCAAGCAGCATCTCTCCAAAGTGCTGGGGGAATGCGAGTCCAGACAGGTTGAAAGGAGCGTTAGGGGAGGAAAGAAAAAAAAAAAAAAAAAAGAAGTCACAACCGAGCTTAATCACTAATCCAGCAGGTTTCTGGAAAAGCAAACTTCACCGCGCGCTGCCACCCAGCGCACACACCTATGTGCAGAAATATGCACCTGGTGAGGCTGGATCCAGCCCCAGGGTGCTTGGCGCAAGGCTGGCAGTGCCCAGATGGCTCTGTGACAAAGCGGAGCACGTGGGAGCCCACACGCGTGAGGCTTCGTGAAAACATCGAAGGCGCGCTCATTCCTCAAATATCTGATAACTGCTGGGATCCTTCTAACTCTGTTTATTGCCTCCAGCAGCCTTTGTTTCTGATGTGAGAAGATAAACAATGGGAATTGTCTTAATCCTAAAGGCAAAGAATAAAAAGCACCAAGCGGGGGATGATTCTTTTATCATGATACATTTGCAACATCAAAAAAAGTTAAAAAGTTGACCCCCCTTCCTTTCAAAGGCACTGAAATGTATCTGCTTTTCCTCCCCTGTTGGCAGGAATGAGTCCAGGCTCTCCTGCTGCTGAGCCCCCTGTGCCCACCTCTTGCTCTACCAGCACAGACGGCTAAACACAGCCCTCGCCATCTATTGCAGCAAACCACTCCTCTGCCTTGCCTTCCCAAATACAATCCCAGCTGCACGCGGCACTGGGTATCGGGGGTTCCAACTCTGTGGATCTGCACCAGGCACCTTCTCGACCTTGCTCATAAATTCCCCCTTTGCTGGGCACTTTTCCGTGCCCAGCTTTGGGTGGCCAACACTGCTCCTCACCATCATGCCATCAACTCACAGGGCTTCCGCAGCAGTACTTTCTCCCTGCCTGCAGGAAAAACACTCCCACGGTTCCCAATATACCTTCACCAGAAGCGCGACAGCTTAAAAGACCACCTTGATAGATGCTATGATCCACCCACCACTTGCTGGAGATGCGTGGCGCACAAAT
Source organism: Todus mexicanus (assembly GCA_013389965.1). Lineage (NCBI taxonomy): Eukaryota > Metazoa > Chordata > Aves > Coraciiformes > Todidae > Todus > Todus mexicanus. Next base: position 31,643 of record WEIS01029710.1, on the reverse strand, counting down.
CACTCCATCTGGCAAAGGAGGAGGGGAAAAGGACTACGTGCTAAGACATCCCAGACAGCTACTGATAGGCAAGCACCTTTTCCCACTGGCAGGACACCTGGAGAATGCTGCTGACCTGGCACTTTTCCCGAGCATAGGGAGCATCCTCCAAAACGCACCCACGTCTCATGGCCTCCTGCGAGCCAAATCTGTAGGCAGGAGAGACAAGAGCTGTAGCCGGACACAGAGAGGACTCCTCGCACAGAGGATGTGTTTGTGGCACTGTGCCCACCTGAGCGCAGGTGTTGGGAGAGGCACAAGCCACCCTGGATATTTCATGCTGACAGCCCTAGGGACTCCGTGCCCAGCTGTGGCATACCTGCCCTTGCTGAGGTGAGATGGAGATAGCCCATACTCCCAGTCTGAATGGGGGTCTGCTGGGTGCATATACCGGGAGCTAATTAGTTCATGGCAGCCAGCAATGCTGGGAGTAGGGAAAACACAATATCCCACCAGAGCAGATGAAGTGGGAGGAACCAGCAGTTTCATTCAAAGTTAGGTGAGGAGGTACTGTCATGCTCCATCTCCTTTGCCCTGGGGGGGTCTCCCCAGAAGACAGTCCTGCAGCTTTGGCAAACACACAGGAATTTTCCAGAACGATTTCCACCCCTGTTTACCTTACACATTATTTCAGTGTTTGTTCAGTGGGTTCCTAAAGTCACTGGGCTCCTCTGTGGTATGCAACAGCCCCCCGTCACCCATCCTCCTCCAGGGAATGAGGGGCAGAGACGTGGGCAGCCCTGCCTGCCACAGATCCCTGGGGCTGGTGCTCTCGGCCACCCCAGCCCTGCCAAACGCTTCCCCGGACCTTCCCCGGCCCTCATGCGGCATCTCATTAACTCCTGGGCCCTGTTCTGACCCGATGTCCCAAGCTCTGTGTTTCCTCAGCGTTGGTCGGGATTCATAATTTAAGGGCAAAAAGGGGACGGAGGCTCGAGAAGCAGCCCATGTCCAACCGGCCTCAATATCACACCAGTCCCGAGCAGCTGGGGAGGGTCGGCATCCCCCGCAGCCCACCCTGCCGGCTGCAGCCCCCGCCGCNCGACTGTCAGCTCGGCCAGCCCATCCCGGGATGGAGCGGCAGCCCAGGGGCGGGCCGGGGGCGGGGGCTGCCCCAGGGGCCGCCCCGGCTCCGCCGCTGCCTGGGCGGGACCCTCCGCTGAGGACACCCCCAGAGGCGGGACGGCGGCGGGGGCTGAGCCGGGGCTGAGCCGGTGGCCCCGGAGTCGTCGTCTTGCAGAGACATCCACGACTCACTCGGATGGGTTTGGTGGGTGCTGTGTGATTGGGGCGCAGGACGGTTTGCAGGGAGAGATGAGGCCGTGGCGAAGAAAGGAGNCCCCTGTTTACCTTACACATTATTTCAGTGTTTGTTCAGTGGGTTCCTAAAGTCACTGGGCTCCTCTGTGGTATGCAACAGCCCCCCGTCACCCATCCTCCTCCAGGGAATGAGGGGCAGAGACGTGGGCAGCCCTGCCTGCCACAGATCCCTGGGGCTGGTGCTCTCGGCCACCCCAGCCCTGCCAAACGCTTCCCCGGACCTTCCCCGGCCCTCATGCGGCATCTCATTAACTCCTGGGCCCTGTTCTGACCCGATGTCCCAAGCTCTGTGTTTCCTCAGCGTTGGTCGGGATTCATAATTTAAGGGCAAAAAGGGGACGGAGGCTCGAGAAGCAGCCCATGTCCAACCGGCCTCAATATCACACCAGTCCCGAGCAGCTGGGGAGGGTCGGCATCCCCCGCAGCCCACCCTGCCGGCTGCAGCCCCGCCGCCACCGCGCTGGGGTCAGCGGGGACCGGGCGCGGGGGGAACGGCGGCCCGAGCCCCCGGCGGGTACTGCCCAGCATCGCGCCCCGCTGCTGCCCGACCCCGGAGCCACCTGCTCTGCCGCCCCCGGGGCGATCAACAAGTGTCGGCGAGAGCGGCCCCGTGGCCCGTCCCCACTCCTCGCCCCGCGGCTACTCACAGCCAGTTGCTGGCGTTGGCCGAGAAGGTGGCGAGGATGATGAGCAGCAAAGAGCGCAGGAAATACTCCGGGCTCATCCTGGAGGGCAGGCAGGGAAAGTGAGAGCCNATGAGGCCGTGGCGAAGAAAGGAGGAGTTGGTTTTTTGTTTGGTTGGGGGTTTTTGTTTGTTTGTTTTTCTTTTTCTCTCGTATTTGGTGCTTTTAGAATAATTTCCGTGTGGTTGTGAAAAAGCAGAGCCGGCAGGATGGGGCCTGGCGCTGCCTTGGGTTTCTGTATCGAAGGGAGCAGCCTCGGCATTGCCAAAATTGCCTTCCCCAGTAACCACCCCCCCCCGCTTCGATTGGGAGGGATTTCCCACATCCCAGTTTCTGCGGATTCCCCATAAATGTCGAATTTTGGCATATGAAAAAAGAGAGGGGTGTGGGGCATTTCCATCAGGAGGGAATAGCGGCTGGAACCAGCAGCAGGAAAGAAGTTGCAAACCCTCTTGGTATCTCCACACGGCTGCCCCAAGCATAGCAGCCAGCTGCAGGGCTCTGGTGATGAGCCCCAGGCTGTGCGTGTGGAGGGTGATGCTTGAACAAGTATCAACACTTAAATCCACCTCTGAAGTTGTCTAGAAAGCTCAGCTCTTGGGAATCCCAGCAATGACTTGCAACATGGCTTGCCTACCCTGGAGACCAGGAGGTGCACTGGGGATCCCTACCGATCCTTATCTCCTCCCCATCCACCATGCGTCGATCTTTCCCAAGAGGTCCACATGGGCACAAATCACTTAATTTAAAGCCAGGAGCGACATGAGGTGGTTCTTTGCTGTGAAATCCAAGATCCCAGGCAGCCAACAACCGTGCACCAAATCTCCTCCCAACAATGTTATTAGTTAGGTCCATTACTAAAACCTCTTGCTACCATCTCTAAAATCTTGCCAAGCTGGTTTGGAGCTATTCAAAATTCCCTTTGTCTTTTCAACTCCATTTTCCTGCTCACAGTGTAGGCAGGATACACTTATTAAAAAGCACAGCAACTTGCACTGGGCTGCACGCATGCCTGTCTAAGTGTATTACACCTACTTTAAACCCCCTGCATTAGTTCCCTGTCAAAGTGAGGATTTAATTTCAAAGTGCTTTGACTGATATTCCAGCTCCTTACAGGCGGCAGCCCACCCTCACCTAGTCAGTCATCTGGCTTTCACGTCCTTGCTGATTATCCCAGCTGAAAGCAGGATGCTGGCTCCTTTGCTGGTGAATCGGAGGTTGCTGCTGTGAGCCCTGACTGGGTAATTCAGTGCAACTGGAGCTCGTTAATCTGGGTCATCGTTTGAGACAAAGCTGTGGCCTTCCTCTGGCTTCTAATCATTCTGGGTGTTGAGTGAAGTCGTCAGGAAGGCAAGAGCTAATTGAAAGGCTAAGGGGAATGAGAGGTTAGAGGGGCATGGCTGGTTGGCCAGAGCCACGTGGGTCCATGGGAATATCAGAGTTTTGGGCCTCAGATGTGTTATTCCCCCCACCAAGGAGAAACGCCAGAGAGTTCAATAGAAGCCGGAGGGATGGACATGCCCCAGATTTTTGCATGGGTCTCCAGGGCACCTTGGTTGGCATGGACATCTGCAGCCTGAGGAGCATCTCTGGCCAAGGTGCTCCTGGTGCCAGGGCTGGTAGTGCTGCTGCAGGCTCAGCAGCACCCTATGGCTCTTGTCGGGGTAACCGTGATAGCAGGATGGTGCAGCAAGTGCCTGGCGTGAGCTGAAAGACCTCTGTGAGATGCCATAATTCGATCCCCCAGGGCCTTTTGTATGGACTCTGCATGCTCTGGGTGATGTCAGATGCTCCTCTGCCCTGTGATGTCCCTCCCCTCCCAGCACCTGGCTCCAGACTTATTTTGCTGGCCCTGTATTAAGGGCAGGTTAAGTGTGTCAAGAAGGTGTTTGGGATGGCTGATTCCTCAGTCACTCTGCTTCTCACTCTACTAGAAGCAGCAGAGGTTGCCAGCCACTTGGCCCCAGCACCTCTGGAGATGCTCCCCTCTGAGTCGGCTTGCTTCTCCCTTTCACTTCCCCCCTTCTGCCTGCAACATGCCTGCCTTGACACCTCTCCTGGCCTGGGTGTAGGGTTGTAGTGCATGTCCACCTGTCTGCCTGCAATGGCTTCGAGCCACTATCTCCAGTATAGCAGGTAGAGCAGAGGGGAACATCCTGACTTAACCAGCAAGAAGGGAAGTCTATACAGAAGGGATGAATGCCAGACCATTTGAAGCAGTCACAGTGTGGAATCACGTCCATGGGATGCGTTGGGGCTAGGGTGTCCACAGAGTGATGGGTGGGAGCCCCATGCTGGAGGGAAGGCAGATGCGGGTGCATCTGGAGTGAGACATTCTGAAGGGAAGTGCAGTGCGACAGGGCAAGAGGGGGTGTTTGTTTCACAGCTTCTACAATGGAGATGATGAGTGTGAATGAACAGAGTATAGAAGTGGGCCCTCACCAGGAGAGAAGGTCCCTTGGCCTTTTCAAAGATGTCCCTGAAACACTGCTCAGACATTACCTGCAGCCCAGATGCTTTCCGCAAGCTGACCTCTTATGCAGGAGGTGCTGGATTGCTGTAAAGAATTCAAAGCCCAGCTGATTTGGAAGAGCGGAGGGCCCAGATCCAGGAGAGCATTTAAGGAGGCACCAGATCTTCTCACATTGTGCATTTGTGCAGAGCACTCTGCACAGTGGGGCCCCTCCTTTGCCACCCTCTCAAGACAGCAGCGGGGGGTGGGTGTGGGTGTGTGTGGGGGTGTGGGTGTGTGTGTGTGTGTGTGTGTGTGTGTGAAGAGCCCTTACCACTCCCAGTGTGGCTTGGAGCTCAGTGCCTGCTGACAACCTCAGCACTGCAGGTCATTGCTTTTTATGATTGCCCATGTGTTGCTATAATGATCATCAAAACCCTGTTAGATAAGAAGGCTCCCTTTGATGTGTAAATATTTCAGTGGATGGGAAAAGGAATAAAATGCACCTGAGGAGTGTTTCATAGACTTGCCCATGTGCTTCTCTATTCAAAGACTGCAGAGAAATTACCATAGTCATATCAAAGGTGAGGAAAAGGTCCCAGCATTGGTAGCAGGAAGGGGGTTTCCAACTCTGAGACCAACAGCTTGCAAAGGACCACGCAAAGGTGTAGCTGAACTCTGGAGTTAAGTGATGCATGTACAACTACGCTGAAGAATAAACACAGACAGGTAGCACTCCTGCTCAATTCCTGGACCTGATCAGTCCTATCAGTCATAGAGGTTGTGAGAGATATTTTACAGGTTCTTTTCGACTTTCTGGTGCCCTTGGGTCTTACCAAACGCGTTTGAAAGTGCAGCAGTCTGCATTGTGGATGGTGGTCTCAGCCATGCAACTGGGAGAAGAGCTGCAGGAAGGAGGGAAGCAAAACTCGTGGGTGAATCTGAGGGTGTGGGGGTTGAGGCTGAATAGAAATAAATTTTGTTTTAAATTTAATGGAACATAAATATTGGGCACTTAACAACTGAACACGTATTAATCCTGTCTTGGAAAAAGGAGAAGCTGTTCCGAAAGCCTCCATAGCAGAAAACACAGGATAATTGTACTCCTTTATAGAAACCTGTGGTTTTTCTGATGAAATTTATTTCAAACTATCCAAACATTTCAGAGCGGTGCTGATGACTGCTCAGAGAAGGTGCTGTATAGGAGTGCAGTTCACAAACAGAAGCAGCTTTGCAGAGATGAAAATTGCTCTGACAAAAGAACTGTGTCCAGGGCATTATAAACAGAAAGCAAGTGGTTGCTGTGACTCGTGCTCACCTGGTTGACTAAACACAACACGATGATTACTAGAAAATCAAGATGGTAATTTTTTAGCTGCAACAGGAAGCCTTTAGCTCTGTGTGGGTTGCAGAGCATTTCAGCCTGTGTGTTTGGGGAGGTGCATTCATTTGTATGAGTCTTCAGAAACTCTTGGTGCAGACGTTCAGTCCTAACAAATCTGCTGTGCCATCACCTGAAATCTGGCTTCGAGGCTGGAAAAATTCACTCCTCTGAGTTTATTGTCAAGTAGGGCATTGAAAAATCCAGCAGAGCGTCTTGGTGTTTAAGGTCTTTTCTGTTGAATGTTGTCTCTGAACAGATCATGAAAGTTTCTCTGGGAAAAACGAGTGTCTGTGGTGAATTTGTGGGTGCTGACCATGCACAAACTTAAGAGCATCGCTGAATATAATATGGTGAATGCTTTTAAGCCGTACCATTGCAGAAAGAGACATGCTTTCCACCATCCAAATATATCCTTTTTCACAGGGCTGTGAATGAATGGTCCCCTGGCTTGTACTATCTTCAGAGGAGATTGTATCACAATTCCAGGCTCTGGGTTTTAAAATATATCACAACTGACTTCACCACTCACCCGGGTGCCATCCAAGCCAAACAGATTGTAGCATTGCTGAAACAAATTTTAATCAAGGTGCCAGACAAGTGGTCATAAACGGCAGTGCACGTGCAGCAAGCCAGAGTTGGAGTGACAGCCAGCTACTGCAACCTTTGCCCTACTCACCCTGCCCAGGGAGAAGACAAGATTGCAGGCTGGTCGGATACATAACACCCTGATCAACTCCTCTTCAGTGCTTATTATACCTCCAGGCATTCAGGAGCACCAAGACTTCATCCCCCCATCATGGGAGCTGGCAGGGAGCCATGCTCAGCTGAGCAGAGTGGGAGGTGGGATGGTGGCCGCCAGGATTGCAAAGGGTCTTCCAGGCTGATGATGGTCAGGAAGGGACAGGAATGAACACCTCCGGCCATTTGTGACTTGTGGTGGAGTTGTCTTCACATTCAGCATGTTGCAGGTAAGACCTACTCCCACAGCACGTGGTGCCGATGTGCCCAGCGTAAGTGATGCCCACAATTTTCTTCCTGTGTGTGACTTTAAAGGAGGTCGTGGGGATGTGTCTTGTTACAGCTCTCTCCTGGCATCACCCAACCTGTTAGTGCTGTTAGTGGTGCGGTTTGGCCTAGCCAACTTCCACCCCACCGGGAAGTGGCAAAGTTCAAGGGAGGCCTTGGCCGGAGGAATGGGACAGATGAGGCAGCTTCGTTTAGGCTGAACTCTAGCAGGTCCGTACCATTTAACCCCTTGTGACAACATTCCCTGGCCTGATTTGCTTAGTCATGCAGACAAAGTCTTTTGGGGATACAAACCCAGAGGTGGGAAGGAACAGAAGAAAGTCATGGAAAGGGGATGCTGATTAGGATACTGGGTCTACTGATGGGGAATAAAATGGTGCTGGAGAAGAAAACCCCTCTAAATCTCAGACAACAAGAAAAACTGTGCACTAGTGCCTGAAAGCCTCCAAGCTTCCTCCTGGGACAAAGGCAGACAGAGAGAAGTGAACTTTCTGTGCCAGTGGAGAAGTTCAGGAACAAAATCCTCTGCTGCATCTTGTCCAAGGTATCTGCCTTTTCCATGCATAAATTCCTCCTCTTTTCTTTGGCAAAGAAGCTGCAGAGCTGCCTTGGCATAGCCCTTTGAAGGCCGTATGGACTATCAGTAAGGAACAGAGATTTTTCTGTCTTTGGCTATCAGACAAATGGCAAGATGTGGGCCTTATGGCAGGGCATGGCTATGTTGGGAGGACATCAGCCTGTCTTCCTCTGTCCTGAGTGGGAAATGTTTTAAATGAGGACAGTATTTCCCCTCCACCAACATCTCCAGGAGGTCCCAATGTTTGTGCTGAACCATCTCTTCTGTTGGTGCAATGCGTCCACAAAGTGGAGGAAACAGGGACCTGAGATAGGAGCAGCATCTTCTGGAGAATGGCTCCTTTGCTTAATGGGGCCTCTCAGGTGTGCGTGGAGGAAACTGTTGGTTGTGGCTTTACAACTTCTTTATGCTGGTGGCTGATGAAGGTACATGGATAGGGCATTGTCTCCTGGTTGGGAGGAAGATGCACGGCTGGGCTTTGGGAGATAACCAAGGGACAGGTTCCTGCATTCAGACTCCGAGTCTGCTGCTTTGATAAAATAATTGATAATTGAATCTGATTCCCTATCCAAATCATTGTTTCTCCCGAAACACATGAGGGATGAAATTCACACAGCAGTGTTGGGCTGTCTGGGGCTCTTCAATTTAATTTTTTCGTGTGGTGGGAAACTTCTTATTTGAAGTAATGTTTTTTTCAGAAATGACTAATTAAACAACAGAACAGGAAATGTAAGAGACAGTAAAATCCGCTCAGCTACCCAGCGTATTTCTACATAAATATGGTGGTAAAATGATGAAAACAAAACCTTTTGGAGACAAAGACGAGTGAGCGACCCAGTGACGCAGCAGTGAAAAATCTATACTTTGTTATAATAAAGTGAAACCACTGTGTTTATGCTGTGTCTTGGAGGATTTGGTGCAATTATTCATAGGAAGGGAGGCAAGCCATGTAGAAATCAGAACAGCGTAGATTTTTGCTAAAATATTTGTACAAATCAGGTTATTCAGCTACAGCAAAGAACTTCTTTGGGGCTGCTGCTTCTGAAATTATCCTGCAAAACCGGAAGGACCGTAAATACTTGGCTTTAATAGCCAGCTACATACAATGCAAACCTAATCAGTGAAGCTTGAAATGTCTGTGGCAGGGAAGAAAGGCAGAGTTTTATGGCTCTTTGGCGGTGTACAGAAGATCAGACAAAAAAGCTGCTTAATGCACATGCAGGAAGGCAACCACTGATCTCCCATCTGCTAAAAGTCACTTTGTGGTCAGAGGCAACAGGGTGAATTCTCCACGCTGCCTTTATCCTGGGTTGGTTGTGAAGGCTGGGAGGAGCCATAGCATGGGACACCCCCTTGCACCTAACCTCACCAGGGTGTTTGGCCAGCCCCCTTACCCCTGACTCCCACCCAGGCTGCATGGTTGTGTGGCAGGGACCCAGCAGAAACCATCCCAGAAATTTGGGGAAGAATTAGAGTCGGTTTTGCCTCCAGCAAAGGCTAAAAATGTTCCACATCACTCAGAGGTGTCAGGTTATGTAGCTGTAGGCTGGGAATGGCCCTCAGAACATCTTGGTTACACATTACCCTGAATATCTCAGCAAAATACTTGCAGCTAATTGAAATAAAGGAAACGGAGTGGCTCGGTTTACCTGATGGACTGTATGTAGCAATGCAACCACTGCATTTTACATTGATCATAAATCAGGATTTATTATCCCGCCTGGCAAACATTGACTTCTTTTTGTTTTGGGGTTGTGTTTTCTTTTGGTCAGTACTCCCTTCTCACGTCAGTGTAGCAGTGTTCATCCAAAATAAAGTCAATAGTTTCTTATTAACATTCCAGCTCCAAACGTGCAGAGCCTCTGAATCATCTTAAACATTCCCCAGAATTCCAAAACCTCTGATCAGTGGTTTTCAACCTGCTTCAGTTTACTGAATCCGAAAAACTTCTGTGCAACCCCTTCTAAAGCAACTTAACTGTACTGATAACAGACTCCAGGTTGATGAGTTACTTTCTGTGGACCCTGCATAAGTAGGGATTTGTGTATCAGAGATTCAAAAGTGCAGATCCAAGAGATACCTGGGAGATGGTCAAGCAATTTAATGTGAATCTTTTCGCATACTGAACTTAGAGGGGTTCCTGAGTCATGAGGTGGATGTGATCCAGAAAACCTCCTAACAGAAATCACAAAGAATGGCACTGTTGAGGCAAGCAATGGCTGTGGGTGCTTGCATGTTTGACCTATGAATATGCATATATTTATATATATATATAATCTATGAGTTCAGCTTGAAGTCAGGAAAACATTCCATGGGTGAGGGGATGGGAAATCAGTCCCACACTGACAGTGCTGCATCCATCACCTGTCCCCCGTTCATGGGAAAGCTCCTGGGGACAACTTGATGGCTACAGCCTGGGGATCCCAGACAACAGAGTTTGCAGCACTGGGATTTCTCCAGAGCAGAACAAAGAGATAGGTCATAAATACTACAGAACCAGGGAAACAGGGGAAGTGTAGAGGGGCTCAGACACAGGAAATTTGGGGAGGAGACAGGATGAGAAAGGCACATGTTCCAAATCTCACTCAGGTTAGTGGGAAAGAATGAAATGGCTGGAGGAAAGAGGGGGGGAATTCCACATAGTTGGAGGACAAGCCATGGGCAGGTGGAAGGGGCCAGGACACCTTGGAGAAGGCCAAATAGTAAGTGGAGAGGAGATTAAAATGACGAGTTTTATTGTCGATGTATCTGTGCTTTTTGTACTCAGTAACCAGGTGATGATGGATAGTGGAGAAACGTTTTGCCTCCCTGATAAGGGGAGCTTTACCTCCAGAGTAGGTCCTGGGGGATTTCTGGGCAAAAGCGAGTGGAAGGATGGCTGCTGGGGTGTGAAGAGGAGCTAAGCGCTGTTTCAGGCATCTACACCCAATGTCCTCTCCCATCAAAGGGGTAACACTTGATAGGGGTAACACTTGATCTTTATGGCCTGGACACACAAAGAGCACTGTAGGCTACCAGGATCACAAGAGTGTCCAGCCACAGAGTGGACCACTGAGTCCTGAGATGCAGGAGCCCTACCAGGACGATGTTAGTGAGGCAGATGCAGAACAGTGCTCTGGGGCTACCTACCAGGAATGCACTAGCAGAGGTAATCAGTGTCTCAGGGAAGAGGGATGTTAAGTGCACAGGAGCTAGTTAACACAGTTATTTTCTGAGGCAGATCCTCAGCATCAAGGGAAATGTTCTACATCAAGACTCTCTAGGCAGTAATCAACCTGGAAACTGGAACTGAGAGGTTGGCCATGTTCCTCTTTCCAAGGATCTCTTCACTGTCCTCTGACTTTGACCCCAGAGGGTTTCTTGCCCCATGGGTCCCGATTCCTCCCCTGAGGAGGGTGAAATAGCAGAACCCATGGTGGGAGGGAAGGCCTTGTGGACGCTGAGGTTAAAGGTGGGGATGCCATGCTGAGATGTATAACATATTACAGTAATCTCTGAAAAATCTGAGATCCTGGAGGGCATTGTTGGCCTGCTGGACCCCTTTGGGATCCTCAGACAGGGCCATTACTGTGATATGCAGGATGCATCATCCTGCAAAGGACAGATACCCAGCACACAGTGGGGGAGCTCATGCATGGCAGTCCGCCGCGAAGGGCTCAAGACATCTTCCTAGAGTACAACCACCTGAAAGATGGGTGTCAACTGTAAGACAATCAGCCAGGGTCCCTTCTTAATCCATGGACAAATGTTATCCTCTTCAATGCGTGTTCACTCCATCTCTCCCCAGTGGGTCATTCTTCCAGAGCCTGTGGCAATGCTTAGCAAATCTGTAGAGAAGCCCATGTAAGTTCCCAAGACTGGACTTCTTTTGGGTGGTGGGTGAGATTAATTCATCCCTGGCAGCCCGTGTGATGATGGCTCAGAACTGAAAACTGTGAACTTCTTGCTGATTTGAGGCATTTTTCCCAGGTGTCTCTGAAGGGGAAATTACAGCAGCAAGTCAGGCTACCCAGGCCCACAGAGCTGCTGTCACAGATACCAGAATTCGTAAGTGCAGTTATGAGTGACTCAGCGATCTCAAAGGATTCCCAACTGTAAACACTGACACTGATATAGAGGTCATCTGCCATCCTAGAAACACTGTAAAAGGTGACAGACTTCATGCAGCCCAAAACCATTGCATGATTCAGGAAATACCTTGGGGCACATCTGGCATCGAGGGAAAGCCAAAGGGAAGATGTTTAACCATCTCCCTGGCTTTCTACCAAGTTGAGATGAGCAGTACAGAGTGGCCAGTGTGCATAGACACAGGCCTGCTGAAATGAGCAGAAAAAAAACCTCAAAAAAGTTTTTTTCTTTGTTTGTTTGAGAGGGTTTTTTTGTGTTTTGTTTGTTTGTTTGTTTTTTTACTTCTCAAAGTGCATTTTTTTGATGATTTCCTCATTTTTCAGATGATTGATTTCTGTCTCTCAGGGAAACTCCTAGTTATCAAGAAAATGGAAAAATATTTAGAGAACTGATTTCCAAGTAGTTCCTTTCCAGAGCTGCAAGAGATAATGGCAAGAGCCTCACAGCGAAGGCTTGTGGAGCCTGCACTCACAGCATCCTGTTCAGCAGACACTGTCATGGTAAGTGTACAAGGGCATGTAGTTTGGACAACCCCTACTTAGGAAGAAATTGAAATGCACTTTAGTGAGATGCATTTTGAAGAATCTGGCCCAATTCCAGCGTGCTCAGCAGATTCCCAAGATGTCCCATCATCTCTAAGAGCTCTTACGGTCACCTGCCTCAGCACCATTTCAAAACCAAGAATGGGTCTCTCCTGCCACCAGAGGAAATGCCATGCTGATTCCACACAGTTCTGCTCTCTTGAGCAAACCAGGGCAGTAAGCATTGCTGCTCTACCAGCGTATATGGAAACATGAAGCTCTGAAACAATTATGGTTGATTGAGAGAACTTGCCAGCAAAACAAACACTAAATGTTTTGTAAAGCAAGAACAGCTACATCTCGTGGTGCACATACAGGGAGCCTGACCTGCTGCATTTGTCAGGACTAAACACAATCTTCAGCCATAAATGCAGCAAGGAAACAAGTTTTGAACCTGCTCTATTGTGATATTATAGAACATGAAACCAGGTTAACCAGGAAGTGCAAGTTAACAGTGGTGTAGAGTGCTACATCCTAGTTCTGATGAGGAGGCATCTTGGTGGCTTTGCAGCCTGCATGATCATAACTCATCTGCAGGCAGCAGCTGCCAGAAGTGAATTCCACTTAATCCTCCCAACTCCTTCATATGAGGCAAGGGAGCTGTTACAAACTCTGGTACGTGTGACTGGCTGTAACACTGTCCTGCCTGGCTAAGCAATCTTCCGGTCCTTCCTACTTCAGCTGCTGGACATCTTTAGGAGACTGGAAATGTCCTGCTTGCCTTGATGGTCCAGCCCTTCCCTACTGGAAAATCTTGCCCTGCCATGGTTGATGGAGGCTGGCACTTGATACGGGGCAGCAGCAGTACTTTTTCTTGGAAGTCCTCTTTGTGCATCACAGGTCTGACCATGCTGCCACCTGAGGCATCACGGAGAAGTGAATTCGTGATGACCACACCAGGGGTGAGCATGCCTGCCTCACTGAAGTGGTCAGGAGCGCGCTGTCTGGGACACGCCACTAGAGGGGGACACAGCCACGCGCAATGGGACGTGGCCACCAGCCACGAGCGTGGACCTGTGGGGCAGATGCAGTGGTCCAGTGACTGGGTGACCATTGCTGTCTCAGACCTTCTGTACCTTGACTGTCTATGGTGCTTACAACCCAGCTCATACCCAACCACAGGAAGGCAATGTGCATATAGAGCTCTATGGCCCTTTCGGTTGATGTGAAGCCAACGGCTGTGGTGTGGGATGGGGGGATCTTCACTCTTCAGTCTTCCTGCTTGTCATAGGTATGAGTGGAGGCTGGATGGCATTTTCCAGGTCTGAAAATCCTGAAAAACCTGCACCAGGTCTTCTCACTGTGTGGAGTGGGCATATAGCATGGCAGGGTATGACCTGTGGGGTAGATTTTATTCCAATGAGAGGAAGAGTTTCAAGAGTTTTCCACTTTATCTTTCCTTTACTGTGGCATCCCTTTAAAAAGAGCTCTCTAATTTGGGATAGCCAGGTTGTGTGTGTGCCTGATGTCACGACCTGCACCCTTCAAGATGAGAGGGCACAGCCTGAAGCTGCACCAGGGGAGGTTTAGGTTGGATGTTGGGAAGCTCTTCCTCACAGAAAGGGTTATTAAACACTGGAATGGGCTGCCCAGGGACGTGGTGGGGTCACCGTCCCTGGAGGTGTTTAAAAAAAGACTGGATGCCACACTTAGTGGCAGGGGTTTTTAGCTGAGTGGTGGTGGTAGGTCATAGGCTGGGCTCGATGATCTAAGAGGTCTTTTCCAGCCTTAATTATTCTATGATTCTATTCTATGACTCTTCTACTTCTCTTTCTTTACAACCCTTTTCTTGGGAACTCTTAACTGCAATGAATTCTAGTGTCATAGCTGGTTTGATCTTGGCTGTACACCTAAGGTGAGACCTGAAGGTGGGGCAGAGTTTCAGGGCAACATAACGGAGGATATGATTTTTTATTTTTTTTTATTTTTTTTAAGAATGATTTGGGTTGGAAGGGACCTTAAAGATCATCTAGTTCCAGCCCCCCTGACATGGACAGGGACACCTTCCACTAGACCAGGCTTCTCAAGGCGCCATCCAGCCTGGGCTTGAACACTTCCAGGGAGGGAGCATCAACAACTCCCTAGGCAACCTGTTTCAGTGTCTCACCATCCTCACTGTAAAGAATTTTCTCCTAATATCTAATCTAAACCTACCCTCTTCTCCCTTAAAGCCATTTCCCCTTGTTTTATCACTATAAACTCTTGTAAAAAGCCCTTCCCCAGCTTTCTTGTAGGCCCCTTTCATGTACTGGATTCCTACTAAACTGTAATGGCAACAGTGTTTAATTCTTCAGCCAGCTTTGAAAAATGCAATTTTATGGATCAAATTGCCCCCAAAAGGGTTCTATCTGGGCATGAATGATGCTCCTGATCTTTTATTCATTTGGAATTGATCTGCCAAGTTGAGCCAAAAGTGTGATGCTCAGCTATAGACGTGTTGGAGAGAGAACCATGGTATTCAGACAGGAATGTTTGGTCCAGCTATGGCATTTGATGCTCCAGGTACATTTCACACGCTCATTCAGCACAAGTGATGTCCAAGGATGGTGTAAGGAGGGGTGTGCCTCCTGGATGCTTCTGAGTGTCAGTGGGGTACAAATGGCTTTGGTGACTTTGTGCTGTATGCCTGCAGTATGGACATGGGTAGTCTGGGTGGACGTAGGACTTGGAGAGCATGAGTGTATTTGTGTGTGTGTGTTTGGATGGGATCAGCTGACTCCATGACATGTCTCCAGTGGCAGCATTTCATCTGGCATATCTAGTCCTGTGCGCCAGCTATCTTGTCTTCAGTAGACCACACAGAAGGTCTGAAAAAGGTGCCTTACACCAAATCAAACAATGCAATGTGTGGATCCCAGTACCCGCAGGTGTGTGCAAATCTGCAGAAACTCAGCAGACACTTCTAGGTAAGGCCCAAATCTCTGCATCAAAATCTCTCCTGATTATGTTTTCCTGCGGTTCATGCAGTTTGATGGACACCTCATGATTTTGCCAAAACCCATGCAAAACTCCACATTTTCCTTAGATGTTTTTCAGTCAGCCACAGAAGTTTTGGTTTTCATCTGAAGGCAAAAAAAAAAAATCAAACTAGAGTAAATGAATTTAAACCAGTGGCTGCAATTCCCATCAGATCATAAGTAGTGAAATTGCTTTGCACTGTGTTAGCTAATTTGCTGAATTTCTCCTACTCAAATGGGAGGTATTTTATTTGTTAGATTTGTTGCTAACTGAAACCCTCCATAGCAGTGAAATTACTTAGGATTTCTTTGGTATAAATTATTGTGAATTTCTGCAATTGATTGCACAATGAATAGCTTTTTTTATCACTCCAGAGAAATGTAGGGATGAGATTTCATGCCATTAATTTTTATGGGAGTTCAATGTCAGAATTCCTCAGGGAGCTTTGAAAATCACAGCCCTTAATTTTCAATTTTCAGTCCTTATAAACAATGCTATTTATTTGGGTGTGCCTGTGAACTGAGGGCCAGTCAAACATCAGTTCTTCGTAGGCCCTGCCAAATGCTGGATCCTTCTGAGTTTATTATTTTAATCTGTAATTACAGGGGAAGAGCTGAGCCTGCTGCACAACCCGATCCTGTGCTGCCCTTCCTCTGGTCCCTCAGTTCTACTTGGCTCTGTCTGATGCATTTGGCCAAGGACCCACACATAGAATAATATAAAGACTCAGAGATGTGACATAAAAGCCAAAAGGGTAGTTTTGGGAGGGGGATTTACTCTTTTTAGGCCAAGTCTGGGCACCTGGGCACCTACAGCAACTGCAGGAGCTTGGAGGTGCCAAACTGGGTTTTGGAGGAATATGTGGCCATGATGGTCTCTGGGAGGGTCCAAGCCCCCAAGCAAATACTGCGCTGGGCTGATCCCCAGAACGTGGGAGCCACTAAGAAAATCAGTGGGGAAACACATCTCTGGCTGTGCCATAGAGAGGGTAGGAGGCAGGACAAGTTGGGATGAGTCTCCCTGCAGCATTTGGTCCCATGGAGATCACGTGAGTTTAGTCTTTGTCACCTTCAGAGAAGTTCAGAGCTGGCACCTCATACCTGAAGAAGACCTGCAGTTCTGGAAATGGGAACCCATGCTGTGATCTTCATCTTTCTCAAGAGAAGTGGCATTAAATCCCATGTTTTGCCTCAGGGGACAGACATCCGCCCAAAAATGTCTTGAGCGGCTACCACTGCAATGACCTTATTGCCTTGACTCACATCTTCCTGGCTGGACTTCTCAGTCCCTGCCTGCGCTTCCTGCCTACTGGCAGGGTGCTGGGAGCACCTCCCTCTGCAGTCCCGGGTGATAGGACCCATTACACAGCCTGGCACCACCTCTGCCAAGCTGCCATCCATTGGCTGAGGAGCAAATCTGCCTCATGCTGCTGCTCGTAGCCAACCTAGCAGCTTTCATCCTCTGCAGGAGCTCTGCAGCTCTGGACAAACCCAGAAGTGTTTGTGGTCAACTGAGGAGTGGCCGTGGGTTAAATTTGATTGAAACGATTGGAAGGCTCACAGAAACAGGCTGAGTAAAACCCAGCATCATCCCATGTCCGATGAAGGGAAAGCCCAGGGACGCAGGCTATCTCCTCTCCCTTGTCTGCAGCCTGTGGTTCACCACTCCATCTGCTGTGCCTGGAGGACAATTAGCAGTACCCCTGGTTTGGGTGAGGAAGGGGTTAAGGGGGGGGTTCCTCATCTCACTCAGAGCCAGCCTTGGGTGACTGGGGGGAACTGGTGACTTCCAAGGAGGGGCTGGAAATTTCCAGCATCTGAGGCTAGAAAGCAGTGGGATGTGGGGATATGGTCCTTGGCTGGTCCTTTTGCCCTTTGGCAAGGGGCATGTTGCTCTGGGACTTTGGATGGGACTTTCTTGCCGCAATAGGGAATGGGGAAAAGAGCTTGCAAGCAAGGAGGCACCTGCCCCAACAAGGGAAGCTCGTTTGGCTTGGGAGCAGCACCCTCGTTGATCCTGGTTGACCAGTTGACAGTGATTCATCAGCTCATACCTGGTTGCAATGTGCAACACCAGGGTCTGCTCGGCTGGGCTGATGAGGTCCAGAACCCAAGGGAGACTTTAAGGACTGAGGAGTCCTGAATATCTCCAACCAGCACACACCCTTCTGTATGTGGCAGTCTCAGGTAGGAGACTCTTAAGTGACCCCTTACTGCCAGGTGAGCCCTTGTTTGCTCAGTTGCCTGGTGGATGAGATGTATTTATAGCTGTTGTTAAATCATAGCCATGCAGCTGAGGGACTGGGTTGGTTCCAAGGACTGATCATGCTGATCTGGCGGGGGATGGAGGCAGGTTACATATTTACACATTAATTTAAAATGTGGATTCTTTCCTCCAGGGACCCAGAATGGCTCATAGGCAGCTGCTGCAGCCTTCAGCTCAGCTCATATTTATTTGTGTTTTTCAAACATTTAGTCAGTATTTACACAATAGATGCAATATTAGCAATATCTACAATAATTTATATGATACCAGATGGGATTTCTCACAGCCAATGAGCTGCCTGGGGACTTGGCCCCTGCTCCCTGTTAAAAGCTCAAAAAAGTACAAATTAACAAGCTGTAAAATAACATCTTCATAAAAGAACACGGGGAAAAAAGGCCAGATCCTGGGAGGTGCTGAGTGATTGTGACAGCCCTGAGGGCTGCAGGGGATGGAGGGTGCTCAACACCTGTGCAAATCAGGGCTCAGCTGTCTTGCAAGGAGGAGGAAGGATCCTACGTGGCTGTGCTGGCATGGACATCAGCATTCCTCTATGCCATGATGGGAGCTGGAGCAAAGCTATTGCTGTGTGCTGGTGGCAGCAGGGAAATCTCTTTGCCCTCCAGGGAGTGGCTGGGGACCACATGCCACCAGGATGGAAAGCTCCTGGCTTCCCCATCTTCAGATTCCCTAAGAGGAGTTAGCTAAAATTTGGGGGAGGGCCAGTCCATGGGGCACGTGTCAGCAACAATGCCCAGGAAGGAAACCAGTGCATCAGCCATCATCTCCATGGCTGCACCCTGGTCACATGGGCATGGTGCTACTGCAGAGACCAACAAGGTGACCACTGCTCCTTGGGGGCACATTTTCCTATGAGAGATACTAAAATGAGAATGTTTGGGAACCACCTTAATGCAGGCCAATGTTTTCCCATCTTCCTCCTAAGAAGTGAGAAATGGAAGCATTGCAGGGAGGGGGCTGGGGTTTGGGCTTGCTTTCACTTTATCTATGAACTTTTGGTTTGTCTGTTAGCAAAGGCTGTAGATGTGGTCTACCTGGACTTCAGCAAAGCCTTTGACACAGTCTCCCACAGCATCCTCCTGAAAAAGCTGGCAGCCCATGGCTTGGACAAGTGCACCCTTTGCTGGGTTAGAAACCAGCTGGACGACCGGGCACAGAGAGTGGTTGTGAATGGTGCGGCATCCAGTTGGTGTCCAGTGACCAGTGGTGTCCCCCAGGGATCAGTCCTGGGCCCAGCTCTATTCAACATCTTTATTGATGATCTGGATGAGGGGATTGAGTCTATGTTAGTAAATTTGCAGATGACACCAAGTTGGGGAGCAGTGTCGATACCCTGGAGGGTAAGAAGACGCTGCAGAGGGACCTGGCCAGGCTGGGTCATTGGGCTGAGGCCAATGGTATGAGATTCAACAAGGCCAAGGGCAGGGTCCTGCACTTTGGCCACAACAACCCCGTGTATCGCTCCAGCCTGGGGGATGAGTGGCTGGAGAGCGGCCCGGCAGAGAGGGACCTGGCAGTGCTGGTTGGCAGCGGCTGAACAGGAGCCAGCTGTGCCCAGGGGGCACGGAAGGGCAACGGCATCTTGGGCTGTGTCAGGACTAGTGTGGGCAGCAGGACTAGGGATGGAATTCTGCCCCTGGACTCGGCCCTGGGGAGGCCTCACCTCGAGCACTGGGGGCAGCTCTGGGCCCCTCACTGCAAGAAGGATCTGGAGGGGCTGGAGCGGGTCCAGAGGAGAGAGACCAGACTGGGGAAGGGACTGGAGGGGAAATCTTGTGAGGAGAGGCTGAGGGAGCTGGGGCTGTTCAGCCTGGAGAAGAGGAGGCTCAGGGGGGACCTTCTCACTCTCTACAACTCCCTGAAGGGAAGGTGTAGACAGGAGGGGGATGGGCTCTTCTCTCAGGCAATTTGTGACAGGACGAGAAGGCACAGCCTGAAGCTGCACCAGGGGAGGTTTAGGTTGGATATTTGGAGGCACTTCCTCACAGAAAGGAAGATAAAACACTGGAATGGGCTGCCCAGGGAGGTGGTGGAGTCACCGTCCCTGGTGGTGTTTAAGACCAGACTGGATGCCACACTTAGTGGCAGGGTTTAGCTGAGTGGTGGTGGTAGGGCACAGGCTGGATTCAATGATCCAAGAGGTCTTTTCCAGCCTTAATTATTCTATGATTCTATAAAAGCTGTTTTACTAAACCCCAGTGTTGTGCCTCGACTTAAGAGCAGACTCCCTTTTTATTGCCTGGGTCCGTTCACCTTGGTAAAAGTAGTTTTGCAGCCTGTATCTTCTCTGCTGTGTGCTTCTCTCTGCCAGGGTGCCCCTTCACTGAGCATCCTTTTATGCACTCCCAGCAGCTGCACGGCACCATGTTCCAAGGAGCTCTGAGCAAGAAGTTCTTGTCAGCTCTCATGTCTTCATGCACTGGTGGATCTCTTACTTCACTGGAGCCTCTGCAAAGTCCCTGAACTGTGCTGACTGCAGATCAGTGTGGGAATACAGGGGGAGTAAGGGCATCCTGTGTTTTCTAGTGCTGCTGGTGCCACTGCCTCAGAGGCTGCCCCCAGCACCTTGTGCACTGCAGCCAGTGACGTTAGACCAAAGGTTACTTTCCTCTGCTGAAATTCTCCTGGGAACACCTCAATCCCAGTCCTTTCACAGAATCACAGAATTATTGAGGCTGGAATAGACCTCTGAGACCATCAAGCCCAGCCTATAACCTAACACCGCAACATCAGCTAGACCATGTCACTANAGGCTAAACCTGAAGCAAAGATCATACACTCGTGTGGCAACAGCATGTGGGTGGGAAGTATGACAGAAGACTGAGATCATTAGTGGGAAGGGACCATCTCACACACCGCCATCTCCAAGACCACAGTGATGGCCCTGGGACATAAGAGTAGGGACAGAGAGGTGATCTACAGAGAGTAGGAGGTCCAAGGTCTTTGGTGAGCTATGGCAGGTCCAAGGTGATCACAAGAGGGTCTGGATGGTGTCATGTGGACTCCTCAGCCCTGTTCACCAGGTATGTTGCCATGGCCAAAGCAGAGGACAAATGTACATTGCTCAGGGCTGACTCCATCAAGCCAGCAGATGACCCCAAAACAAAGCTGTCCCTCTGAACACTTTCTGCCCTGCTCACACCAGTTCATATCCTTCTTGCTGTGAGCCACCTGAGTCTTCGACCTCTGCCAGCCCTTTGCAGGATCACCCTTCTAAAAAGGGCTTTTGGCAGATCCATAAGCTTTGCTTTCTCTTCAGTGTGGTGTCCTCCCTGCAGGAGAGAAGAAAGGCGCTTATACACCTCTTCCATGGCCCTCCTGAGAAGGGATGTCTTCTGAGCGCAAACTCCCTTCCCAGTTTCCCAACTTTCTCTCTCTTTGTTTAGGACTATTTAAGAGGGCCTTGAGCTCTGTGTCTGAGTCCATCTGACTCTCATGAGTTATCCTGGGGGATGCTCAGGGCCTTCTCAGGAGAGCATCAGTGTGGAGAGATGTCCAATAAAGAAACAGGCTGTGTTGCTGCACAGGAAGCCCAGTGAAAACATCTCGAGGGGCACCAATGGCTTCATCTAAACCTCAGAGGTTCTTTCTTCACCTTGGGTAGACTCCAGGCCTTGGGGAAATACTGTCTCTGCTCATGTCCCAGGGAAGGTGTCTAGGCTTGGGATTTGGAGGTTGGGAGGGGGATTTGTCATTCTGCTGGGTTGGGGGTGCCAACTAAGAAATAGCTCAAATCTTGCAGCACAGAGTTTCCAAGCTGCTGTGGAGCTCAGGGAACCTCCTGACCTGGTGCACAGCTTCCCTGAGTGACAGAGACTGTTTAGCCATGCCCTGGGTCATGGAAGGGGCCTTTCTTATCCAGCTCTGCTCATGATAGGAAAGCACATCATGTAGGACATGAAATAGGAGAGATGATAAGAAAGCACATCACTGGGAAATGGATTCCGGAAGCTCACTGATCCATCATCCGTCCTGACTCCACCTGTCACTTGCCTCCTGCAAGACCAGGCATGCCCGTATCCCACCCCCTCTGCCTACACCTGCAATGACAAGCGTCCATCTTCTCCTGCAGACCATCCCATGTGTCCCAGTTCTCCTGCCTCCCTTGCCTGGCACAGGTTGTTCTCGCTCCAATACCCCACCTCTCCCGCTGTCATTGTCCTGCTAACTCTCTCGTCTACAAGGAGTGGCCCTTCTCTGCAGCTGTGAGATCTGTTCTTCTGCAGCTTCTTGCAATGCTGACAGCTCCAAGGAAGACCAAGACAGTCCCTTCAGTTCATATTAGCCTTGCTTTCTGCTGGGGCCTGTCTGTCAACTTAGAAAGCTGTTTGGGCTGGATTTCGCTGTCTGGGTCTCTTTGTAGCTCATTTCATCTATCTGGATTCTTGGTGACCAAACAGATATTGTGGCCCAATTGTGACAGCCAGAAAGTCCACGTGGCCCTCTGAATGTCCTATGGCTATTTGCCTGGGTTAATGATGCTGCTGCAGCACAGATTCTCTTTGCCTGAGATGTCCCACATAGGCATGGCTTAGTCTGGTGCTTGGGTCATATCATGCTTGCATGGAGGATTCCAGACGAGGTGCACCCTAGGTAAGGTATAGTTAAGGACTCCTTGTGAACCTGTCTCCCTGCCATTTGCACTTTGTTACACCAGTTTCCAGCCCTGCAGGGTGACTCTTCAACCTGTGTCTGGTGCATGTGGCCCCATCTGCCTGAACATGTAGACATCTCAGGCAGTGGGCTGAGTATCACCCATCACTTCTTTCTTACCTCCAAATCTAGGGAGCCATGTGGAGCCCAGCAGGACTGTGCATAGGGGATGGCATCCCACAAAGATCAAGGGCTCTGCTGGCTCAGATGAGTGGAACTCGCAAAGAGGAACCACATCACCTCTTCCCTCTGCCAGGCAAAGCAGCCTCTATGCAGGGAGGGAGCCAAAGGCAGCAAGGAGTTTGCAGCAAGGAAAGTGGCTGTAACATATGCTTGCAGATTGTTCGTGGGGCAGGACCTGGACACAAGTCTGATTTTTAAAATGAGATGAAAGCAAAGCATACACTCTGCCTGCTCCTTAGATGCCATCTACATGTGCCATGCTACAAGACAGTCTTTCTAGACAAGGATGAAGAGGAAGAATGCAGTCTTCCTTTGGTAATCCCCCGACTCCAGCAGCTGGGTCTTGAAGGAAACAGAAAATTTTGGAAATCTGTGTTCAGAATTGGCCACAATGCAGTGTCCTTGGAAGCCTGACCACTTGCACTGCTGGGCATTGCTTGGTCCATCACGACTAGGACATCTGGGCCTGGCCATAACTGTTGAGTCCCTTCACACACACAGGGCAGTGGTTGATGTTTGAGCTTCCTCTTGTGTTTGAGCTGGTGGGAAGGTACTGAGTGGGAATTCCAAGCACTGTGGGGCTCTCTACCAAGAGCACGTGGCATGATGCACGCATGCATGAGGATGTGATGATCTTACTATGGTGGGACCTGGAGTCATTTGCTAGTGCTGGACCTCAGGGGTCTCCTGCTGCTAGCACAGCCAGAGACCATTTTCACTGGAGACCATCTCAGCAGCCGGACAGGGACACAAGGACCTTTTGCTGTTGAACTCCATCTAGTGGCACGTCCTGGCCTTGGCATGGCTGGACCATCTCCATCCCAGCTGCTCCACAGGCTGGACTCTTGGAGCAACCAGCTGGCCCTGGTCTTGGACTCAGGACCAAAACACCAGCAGATTGCTCCCTGCTACTCTTCCCCATCCCCAGGCTGTCTTGCTGTGCATTGGAAGAGCATTTTGTGGCAACGATCTGTTTATGAGTGAGGTAAACAGCTGATTCAGGGTGGGTATTTGCAGCGAAGGCTTTGCTTCATCCTCCACTGCAGAGAGCCAGTGAAAAAGCAAGTTGAGATTTGGCCATTTCAGTGGGACAGTCCAGCTGGCAAGTTGTGCATATTTGTCCCTTCCAGTGGTTACAGATGTGTGCTGGACACTGTGGGAATGGGATTTTATAACAGTAATTAGTTTATTCCTGAGGTAAGCAATATAAATAGGAGAAAAATTTGTTTCCTGTTCCAATGCAAATAACCAACTGGCAGCCAGTTGGATAAGGGCCATTGAATATCAAAAACCAAACAGGGGACTGTGTCAGCTCTATATCCCCTTCTGGCTTATTTGCATGCTGGTTGGTAGAGGAATGTTTCTCTTTAGGTTACTAAATTTACTAGCTCACTGTATTTTTTTAGCTTGGGACTGGTTATTTGAGTGGCCACTAGCCAACTGGCTGCCTACTGTTTATTTGCATGGCTGGTGGCCAGGATTTGTCGTGGGTCCTCTGAGCATCCCAAACCCAACTGACGTTATTGACCCAAGAGACTGGGCTTCTTCTCAGCTGGGCTGACCCCATGTCAGCAGCAGAGCTCCGCATCACATCCTGACAGGTTTCTCCTTGACCAGCCATGAACCTCTTGCTGCTTTTGCTCTTGGAACAACTGCGTTTTCTTTCTGCCTTTCTCGTTGGCTTCTAGCTTTCCCTACAGTGGCATAAGCCACAGCTAGAAAGAGCTCCTGCTGTTCTCCGCTGGGTGATGCTTTCTAATAACATTTTAGTCTGTCTCTGAAGCAAGAGTGTGAGGTCCTCCTTCTACTCCAATAAGCATTGCATCTGTGTTTTCCCCAGGCTTCCTTCACAGCCAGTCCCAGATTTGTATGGGATCCCCATCCTCTACACACCATGGTATGATCAGAGCAGAACCATGCTTGGCTTTGGGTGCTGTGTCTGTCATCATCAAGTCCAGATGGGGTAAAGCTTCACTTCTTGTGGAGCAGAAGCGCCTGGTTGTTGTCTCATCAACACCCAAGCAAACCAGAGGTGCCTTGCCTGGCTACTGGTGTTGGATTAGTGAAATGGTGCTCCACTCCCTTCTCAGGAAGGTCTGCAGCAAAGAAAGATTTTATTTTCCTTCTTATGCTAGAAACACATGGCCATTTTCCTGGGACTTCTTGGACATCTCGAAAGCCACAGAATTTTCAGCCTTCCACTGGTGCTTTCACATGAGAGGATGCAGCAAGATTTTGGGGAGGCTTGGCACTGACTGTTTCCTCAGGACTCTGACCTCTTCATTTCCCTCTCTGCTGCACTTTCTTGTCTCCCTGTCCTACTTCCACCTGCTATCCTGACAGCTTTCTTTATCGACTTTGCAAGGATGAGAAACTTTTGCAGTAGGAGAAAACACCAACCCACCTTCATCTTCCTCCCTCCCTTATCAGAGTCTTATGTGTTTGGGGTCTCATTCTTCTCCATCCCTATATCTCCCTGCTAAGTGTGCCCAACCAGAATTTATTTAATGGTAGCAACTCCATGAACATCCCTGGCTTTTCGTTTCGTACATGTGGGATCAGCCTGTAGGACGAGCCTTTACTTAATGCAGATCCTTGGGCTATGAGGGCAACACCATAGGTCATTTCCTTCCTGTCGCTAGCAACAAAAACATTTCGTGGAACCTTTTCCTCAGCCTGTGTCCACATCCATAAGTTCCTCCTCTTTGCCTGAAGAAACTCCACGCGTTATATGTAGGTTGCTCAGTGTTTCCCACAATGAAAAACTCAGCATAGAGTGCTTCACAACTGCCAACTCCCAAAGCTGACTCTGGAGTTGTCCACAGGCTGGTGTTTGGGGTTTGTTTTGCTAAAGAAAGTAGGAAATTTTGTAAAAATGATCTCTCAAAATAAAGCCAGGAGAAATGTGGGACTCAGGTCAGGAACAGTCGTGGTGCCTGTACATGTAGAAACCTTGGTGGAGGAACAGTCTGGGGTTGGGAAGCTCTTCTTCATCACTCTCTTGAATGTTTCCCATGCCTAGCCAAGGGCTATCTTTTCCATCTATTTTACCTTGGAAATGGATGTGTGGGAGACATGACCTCAGCCCCTAATCTGGACAGTATTTCCTTGGGGACCTGTTAGGGGACAAAGGTTGCTGCAGTTCAACATGAGTTGTTCTCTACAGCCTAGAGGCACTGAGGTTGGTGCGGGGCACTGCACAGACGCCAACAGTCCTTACTTACCAGGCTGAGCTACCTGGGACCTTGAGAGGGCTTAACACCGGTCCCATTGACTTCATGGGGACGTTCACACACCTCTGGTAGAAGTGTATGTTCCTAAACGTAGCCTCTCTTTTCGTGCCTGGCACATGCGCTGTGAGACACAGGTGGTCCCATGGCAGCTGATAGCACCAAAGATGCATAGGATGATCCCTGTGTCCCCTGCAGACACAGCAGGGTATCGCTCCAATCATACCAGCTGCCAAAGTCCAGATTCACAAGGGTATTTGGATGCATGGCAACATCTAAGCCTCCTAGTGAGGCTAGGCACACATCTCCAGCTTCTCTGGAGTGAAGTAGAGATGCCTTCATGCTAAAATACTTCAGGAGAGGCTGTTTGAGTCAGTCTTAGAGGAGCCTTTCCTTGCGCAAATGGTAAATCCCAGACCTTGCAGGGTTGTGATGTGAAGAGAGGGGACCGTGAGCTCAATGCCCATTCACAGCTCTATTGTTTCTACACACGTTTCTGATGCTGGGTGGCTCCACATGGATTGCCACTCCAGCATCTCCCAGCAGATGCTAGTGAGTTGGCAAGGCTCTAGCTGCCAAGGAGGGGATCAGGGCAGGGCCCCTGTGCCCATCCCTTCTCTGCCATGACCATGCAGCTCTCATGACAGATGAATCCCCTGCTTCTGCCCTCCTAACCATCTCCTAGAACATGGGCTGGAATCGCCCCCTTTTCCTGAGCTCAGCCTGCCTGGGTGGTGCTGTGAGTCCTCCAGACTGGAAGGAAACTGTGTAATAGCTCATCTGGGATGGGAAGTGGAAACCCAGCCAAAAGGTACCCACAGGGGTGAGCGCATCTCTGCCATTAGGGGCTGAACTGCAGATCCCTGGAGAGCCCCCGGCTCACCTTGACCTTCCCAGGACCACAGCTCTTCATGCCAGGTCAGAGGGAGGATGGCTGGGGCATGCGCACACCTCGTGTAGGAACTGCTCTGAGGTGCCAGAGGATGGTAATGGTCCCTGGCCAACACATCTTTCCTGGGGATGGGCTTTGGACTCCTTTGGCCCCAGTGTCAGAGGTGGTCAGGGCTTGGCATGGGCTAGCGGTTGCTCTTTTTTCCTGCCACTATCACTGGCATGAGCTCAATGAAATGCCTCCTTGCCATCCTCCCACTGAGGAGAGCCCCTGCTGAACCGGCTGGTGAATGAGGAGCTGCTACCACCAGCCCAGTGGCAATAGGAGACGAGATTTCATCTCCTCGTCCTTAATTCCTCCAGTCATTCTGCCAAATCCAGCCTCCATCCCGCCTGCTGCTGGCTGCCTCTCTGGTGCATTCACAGCCCGCCATATAAACCGCTTGGGATTGTTTTGAATTTAAAATCCTATTAGTCTTAAATTAATTGCCTTTTCTTGTGGAGCAGCGGATTGGAACTGGCGGGCCTGGCTTGTAATTATTAACTGGGGAAAGACTTGCATGGAGAAAAGCTGCTTCTCTCCTGCTGGGTTGTGCTCTATAGGCGCAGCCCTTCTGTCCTGCTTTCTTCTTTGGCTTT
This sequence comes from Todus mexicanus, assembly GCA_013389965.1. Lineage (NCBI taxonomy): Eukaryota > Metazoa > Chordata > Aves > Coraciiformes > Todidae > Todus > Todus mexicanus. The sequence continues at coordinate 4,616 of WEIS01029710.1, read as the reverse complement.
CATTAACCAGCTCATCCCCTTTTGCTGATCACTCTTTTATCTGGGAAGGGATGGTTAAGCTTTGAACTTTTGAATTAAATTCTCTTCAGATCCATGACGACGGGAGAAGTTTTGGTTCATTTCACTCTTGGGGAAAGTGGGAAAAGCCCTAGTGGGAACTGAAATGTGTTGGCAGGGATGTCAAGGGGTTAATGCGGAGAGGAAGGACTGCAGCACCTGGGGAGATGATCCCTATGCTGAGTTGAACTGTGATGCAGCTTGGGCTGGCACCCAGACCTGGCATCCCTGCTTGCTTTGTGTGAGAGAGCTTCCTCTGCGCTGAGATCCTCTTCCTTAGTCTGGCACAAAAATCCTCTGCTTGTGCACAAGTCAGGGGGAGCCTTGCGCTGTCGCTGCAAACAGCTTGGGCACAATGTCAGTTACACTGCTACTTTTTAAGATGAAATTAGATTTTAGGATGTTTCTGGCATGAAGACCTGGCATTGGTGTGCCCATGGGATTGAGATAAAGAGCATTTGTAGACCTAGATCAGGGCCACGAGAAGTTGTGGACCTCCAGACTTGCTCTGCCGTGATGGTGGCTGGTTCCAGGGAAAGGATCAGGGTGGTCCCGGCACCTCGACCATGTCCTTGCTTGTGGTTTCAGCTGTATGAGGGGTAGGGGCTGATCCCAGGGTGCCACGAACTCTGCTGACTTTCGGAGGGTGCCAGTTACAGAGCAGACTGTGCCAGGGGAGAACGCTTCCCTCCTGGGGCAGGGTTGGTGCTGGTCACATTAAAAAAGTACTTTGGCTTTTTTCCCTTTTGGGTGGAGCTCAGGGGTGGCTGTGCCAGGTCCCATCCCAGCAGTGCTGCCTGCATGGGACCAGCTCCTGCCAGTCTCTCTGCCTAGGGAGGCTGGTGATGGCCAGCACTGCTCCTGCTGTGAATGCAGCTTCATGGATCCTCCTGACCCAGAGCCATCCCAGGTCACTCTTGCCCCTGGGCCAGAAGAAAGCAGACTCTAATGGGATTTTGCCATTTCCCCAAGGACTTGGGGGTGTCTTAGGGGACATCCTCATACTTCAAGTCTGAGTCACCACCTGGAGCAGCAGCAGTAAGCAGAGACCACAGCAGCCCCAATTGCCTTTCCTCCCCATCCCCAGATAGACAGCAAGGCAAGGCAAGAGCCGGCTGGTGAGCTGAGCAGCAGCAGTCTGGACTTTTCCAGGATTTTTTGATTCCTGACGACAAATCTCTCTTCAAGTCTGTGCATGACTGAAATTCATTTTGGGTCATGGGAGCTCAGTGAGCTCAGCCAGGGAGAAAGGGAGGGGAGGGTGGGCAGTGGGCAGCAGCTCAGGTCGCCCAGCCTGCTTGCTGGATTAGGCAGAAACTGCTCTTGCGACGAGGGCTCACGGACAGGATGAAACAGGAACTCCGGCTTCACAGACAAAGTTATTTTGGTAGCTGTGCGCAACCCCCCCATTGGAAAATGTGACACATTTCTTATCCCCTTGAATTTGCTCACAAAACACTAATTAAGGCATGTAATCAAGACAGCAGCATCCATTAATAAAGAATCATTATGGGGATGGATTAGTGAGCTTATCGGAAACAGGTGGAAGTGAGCTGGGACTCTGCTCTGGGCGGCATGTGTGAGCCAAGGCTTTCCCAGCCTCTGAGAGACACGCTCTGCAGCCCTCTGCCACAGGACAGATGGGGCAGGCTGGTGAATGTGCATTCAGGGAGCTCTCCTGCCCCAGGGTTCATTTTGGGAACAAGTTCCACACCCTGTCCCAGACTGCTCTGCTGCCTGGAGTGCTGCTAGAGGTGTAGAGTCCCTCCCTGTGGGAAGACACATCTGTCTGGCACAGCAGATAGGAGATTCTGGGGACAGTGAGACCCATCCAGACCCTGGGGAAGGAGGAAGGTGGGGAATGGCTGGAGCACAGGAGATATTCATTCCTTGGAGGAATAATAACTTCTCAGGCCAGGGGAGTGTGGTGTCTGTTGTACCCTTGTTAGCCCCTGACACCTGTCTGGCTTCTGCCTTGCTATTAATACAAAGCTGGCTCGTGGTCTCTGCAGTCCCTCTGGGGAGGATTTAAGCTGCAAAGATGCTCAGCCTGGTTATTTGAAGGTGTGTTGTATTAATTTCTGAGCAGCTTGGCTAAGGCCAGTGATGAATAAAGGAGGCTGGGCTCTCCCTGGCCTTGTGGTCTTCATTCAGGAGATATTCCAGTGTCATCCTGCACTGCTTACTGTGTGGTTGGGGGTTGCCTGTTCTCCTGTGAATTTCGGATGTGGCAGCCCTGCCTCCAGCCACAGATCCAGTGGGACACCCTCCCACTCCCCCTGCCACCAGCTCCCATCATGTTCAAACATCAGCTACTTCTGGTCCTTTGCCAGTGGGGGACTCATGCCCATTCTGACTGTTTCCTCCTCTGAGTTCTGAGCTCCCAGTTTACCCATGTGTGGCATAATGGCATAATTCTGGTTCTATCCCCATTTTTCTGCCCAGGTTCACCCAACCCACCATCCCAGTATCTGACATCCTTCCACATCTTTCTTCCTTACCAACTGGTTTCCATTTCCCACGTGATTCAAATCCACCTGTGTTGGTCCTGGCTATGTGGTCGGATCTCCTGACCCATAGATGGCTACACCTGGGCTGGAGGTCAAGCAAACCATCGGGAAAAAGGTGAGGAGTCCTCACTTGTGGGCTGCACATGCTGTATTTTTCTTGTCTCCTCCATGGACAGGTAAAAGTGCTTCTGGGCTCACAAGCATCTTCACGTTGCTACTCACAGTATCCTTCAGTCGGGCCTTGTGGAGCTTCTTAACCATTGGCTGGGCTGAGGGGAGACCTAGTGAGGGGCTGGGGCTGTGATCTCATGTGAGTGTCATGGGGAAGGAAACTAAGTGGCAGTTGTTTTTTCTTGCTCAGGGCATGATGCCTTGTGAAGAGCAGAGGAAGGTGTGAGCCAGCAGTTTGGCCTCGTGGAAATGAAAACCAGAGGGTGAGGTTTATCCACAGGCATTTTGTGTGGTCTCTACAGAAAGCTGGTAATGCAGAGGTCAAGCATTTAGCAGGAGGGATGTTTGGCTGATGGCTGGGGAATATTTTGTGTATTCTGGTTTTTTGAATACCTGTTGCCATGGTAGAGGAGCTGGCTATGGGCAGCCTTCCTGCAGCCCTGGTGCCGGGTCACAGAAGAGCATCACTTACTCCTGTGCAGGCAACCCATTGCCCTGAGACAGGGCATGTCCTGACTTCATCTGAAGTACCTGGGACATAACATTTGAATGAAGGGAGAGTGCATACTGGTATGCAGAGGGACAGGACTATGCACCCTATGGTGGGGACAGACCCTGCCTGGCTTTCCAGAGTGAGAGGCTGCTTTGTTGTCAGTGCTGAGCCCCATGCTCTGGTATATGGGCTGCAGCTGGATGAGGGGGTCACCTGGGCAGGTACATGGTCTTCAAGTGCCAGAAGAGCCAGGAACTTCACATGTTTTTGCTTTTGACCTTTTGGTCTCAGATTGGGCCCTAAAAAGTCTAAGCCTAAGACAAGTCTTCAGCTTGTCCGTGTTTTGGTAACATTGCCAGGTACTGGAGAAGGCAGAACTGTGACAGTTCTCACTCAGGTGTTGCTGTCAGGCTAATTCAATGCGCTGTCCACCCTACATGGAGCTGCTGAAGCTCACCCAGGCCTTGGAGGGCTGGGTCGGGAGCACAAAGGGTGAAGATGTTCTTTGGATTGTGTTTACTTCCACATCTCCAAAAGAAAAGCAAAATCGCTTTTGTTTTGGCGGATGTTTACCCCTGATGGGAAAGCTGTGGATGATTGGCAGAACGTTCCCAGGAACCGATTTCACGGCAGATCTCATAGCAGTGGCTATCTCCCAGCTCGGCTCCTCCAGCTACCCGTTCCCACTGGCCATGCCATGCCTGGGATGTTCAAAGAAGCCTCTACTCCCACTGCATTTCTGTGCCTGCACTCATCTACAGATCTACTCCGGCAAACCAGTGTGGGGCTGATCAGGAGGCACTGGCAGGAAAGTAGGAAATGCCTGCAGTTTTCTTACTCCAGACCATCTGCATATCTTCAATCCAATATTCTCTGAAACGTTTTCCCTGGATGAGAGTGGTTGTCTCCACTCATCCTGGCTTACGGCATCCTCCCTTGATCGTTTCTGTGGTAACTGGGCTTTGCTGTTGGAACCGATCCTCTCTACCTTTGGCTATTTCCAAAGTATTTCTAAGACCTTTGTTTTTTTGGAGGTGGAGGGAGCTGCAGAGAGTGCGGCTGGAGGGCACGGCTTGGCCAAAATCCTTGTTGCCCTGTGTGCCTAGTGGTAAATGTCCATGCACTTCTCCATGCACCTCAGCATAGACGTCTGACAGAGATGCAGATTCTTGATGGGGTTCCTGCCTGAGCTTCATACTCACAGATTCTGAGCTCTTTGTCCTTGGAAAAGTTTGCAAGGATGAAACTTTCTAGGCAGGGAATATAAGGGGAGGGTCAGGAGAAGAGCAGCAGCCCGATGATTTTCTGACTTGCTTTCATCTCTCCTGGTGGATTTTCCTTTCTTCCTTTGGCATGTTGTTTCTCTCCTCTCCTCTCCTGTCTGC
>WEIS01029703.1:385-25529 GCA_013389965.1 Todus mexicanus | reverse complement strand
GTTGGCCCTCCTAGCCACCTGGGTACATTGTTNGATGCTGTTGGCCCTCCTAGCCACCTGGGTACATTGTTGGCTCATACTCAGCTGACTGTCAACCAGCACCCCTAGGTCCCTTTCTGTCAGGCAGTTTTCCAGCCACTTGTCCCCAAGCCTGTAGTGCTGCCGAGGGTTGTCATGACCAAAGTGCAGGACCCTGCACTTAGCCTTACTAAACTTCATACAATTGACTTTAGCCCATTGGTCAAACCTATCCAGATCTCTCTGTAGAGCCTTTCTACCCTCAAGCAGATCGATACTCCCACCTAATTTCATGTCATCTGCAAATTTACTGAGGGTGCACTCAATTCCCTCATCCAAATCATCACCAAAGATGTTAAACTGGACCAGCCCCAAAACTGAGCCCTGGGGAACATCACTTGTAACTGGTCACTATTAATCTAGTAGTCCTAGCAAAATTATAATTTTTCTTAAGTCCCATGCTTTTTAATGGCTACCTCTGCTCCTTCAAAGCAATGAATAGTCTTTTCTCTCATTCAAATTAAATAAACTCCTATGCTTTCTGTCTCCCTCTGCCTTCCCAGATGGGCTAGTCTGTCATACACTGATTATCTGCTCAGAGACAGTTTTCTTTTCAGAGGATTAGCAAAGTTTTATGAAATATGTGAACAGCTATAGAAAGACATTTAGGCATAGTGAGAGAAAGCCAAGCAAGTTTCAGAAAAGTGAACAAAAATAGTATCTCCTTGGTTGCTGTTATAAGTAGACTTTCGTTTAAAACTCTGTCTTTGAAGAAATGCTTGGTGTTTATGTGCATCTTTGATATGTGAGTTAGCTCTGCAAGTACCAGTTACTTAAAAGGTTTACAACCCTTCTGTGAAATGAAGGATTTTATAGGTGCAAAGCAGAGTCAAAGAGACTGTGGCAAACAAATCACTGACGGAATCAAGAAAAGCACTGAGGAACCTGCCTCCTGTGCTTCCTTGGGGTTTTATTTGGGGGGGGTTTTGTTTGTTTGTTTGTTTTTCTCTATATGGCAAAACCCTGATGTTTTAAGTTCCTGCACTTCAGAAAGCACCTGAGTCTCTCAACTGTACATAAAAATGCTAATTCAGAATAAAAGACACAACTCAATCTCTTCTTTTGTAGAATCTTGGATATCCCAGCTCTGTTTCTGGTTAAGCAAATTGTCATGATTATGGTAGAACAATGAAATGTGTGCTCAGAGAAATACTGCAAAATTTCTTTTAAAAAACACCCACTTAGCCATAGCTTGATGACTTTTTTTCTTTCATCATTGAACCAGGCAATTCTTCATGCATATCATGGCTTACGGAGGCAGGTAATTTGTTCTAATTCATCACCTCCAGTCTTTAAAATTAATTATATATAACTTATTTGATGGCAAGCCACAATATCTTTCCATCTCTGAGGTCAGGTGAAGGCACTCTAAGTTCTGAGTACTGCCACTGGCTCATGGGGGAAATTGCTGAGATCCAGACTACTATTCATATTTACTGGCACTTAGGAGAGCAGTTATATACAGCAGCCTTGAAAATCATGGCGTGAAGCCCTGGGTCACTGATGTCCATGGAAACCCGGCATTCAGGTTAAGAGATTACCCACAGGGGGTAGGTGGCCAAATAAAGGTCTTTGCAACTGCACCTTGAAACTTTATGATTCCCATAGAGTACGTCCATCTCTGACATGATGCTGGCTGGCAGGTACTGTGCATTTATACACCTCTGGTTTTGTGGTAGCAGTGAGGTGGTCAAACTCTGGGAGGACCACCTGCAGCAGCACTGCTGCGAGGGCAGTTGCTTGCAGGCTGGAAACTCTCCCCGAGCCAAGCTGCCTCAGCAGCAGGCAAACTGTCAGCCTGCTGCCACCCTGTTCCTGGTGAGTCCTGCTGAAATGGTACATAGGAATGCTTGTTTTCATATCACTTCTTAACAGAGCCAAACCGAAATATAGTACAAATTCCCAGTTCTGTATTAAATCCAACACGGATGTGTTGCTTATGTTCGTGAAGTGTTTTTAGGCTGTGATTTAAGTGGTGCTCTAACCAGATCAAGTGTTTTCAGGCCTTCTAACATCACATGGAATAAGCTTATTAATTTGCAAGTTGTGTTCTATTTAAAAGACATATAAACATTAATTAATTTTGGTGAAATTCATGTGGTAATCCAGTCCTCCTTCTCAATACATATTTGAACAAGCTAAAGAAGACTTATTTTAATACCGAATTTATATTTTACTATTTTAGAAAACAACTGATCACATTTTTTAACGTGTGCAGTTCAAGCCCATTTCTACATAGAGCTCTTTCATTGGACCTTCTAATTTTGTTGCACACGTGAGAGAGTTGTGTGATTTATTATAAAGATTGGGTAACTTCAAGCACTTAACTTCGCAGTAACTGTAGTACATTCTAAACTGAATGAGAGTGTAGAATTCACTAAGTTTCATTTTTCTGTTATTGAGATAGCACTGTTGTTTGTGGAAAGCTTTTAGTGTTGCGAACAGTAGACAATCAGATTCCAGAGGGGCATGGTTAATTTGTAGCTGTATTCATTTGTAGAATGGAAGAAAATGTCAAGTCTTATACACCAAAAACATCATAGACCTTCATAATGTGGAAAAAATAATAAACCTTGCAGCCTGCTAATAACAGTTTATGTGCTTAAGCAAGGCAACTAGGATACACTGCATACTAAAGTAAGATGCTAATGAACTTAGACTATATTGATATAAATTGTTTTGTATAATTCTACTGTCAAGTTATTCACATCTCTATCATTAATACAGCATTTTAACTACTAATAATACATAATGCTGAACATCCTACAGCAGTATAGGGAAGGTGGCATATAGTTCACAGATTAATTTAATAATATTAGCAGATAAAAGAATGTATGCGAGTTCAGGTTGTTCTCAGAATTCTTTACCCAGGATGAGATTTCTGATATCTATCATTTCTTCATCTTACCAGATGAAAATTGTTAGTATGATGCTGGATACTTTGCTTTGTTGAAAAAGCTGCCGGGATATTGCAATAAAGTGTATTAAACTTTCCACTTGAGAGTTTATAGTGTTCTCTATTTTTTTTTAGTGTGACCTCTTAGAGAAAGAACTCTAGCAAAGAAATAGATATTTATCTGCACAATCTGTATTTGGATCTCCAAAGAAAGGTCAGGAAATAGATGGCAACAGATTGTAGGAGAAAAGGAAATTTCCCAGCCCCTTATTTCATGTGCAAATCACTTAGTCCTGAGGTATTGAAGGTACCTTCTAAGATGTGAATGCCTCATCTCGGACTTCTTTGCCTAGGTTTTTCTTGGTGCAGAGCATTTGAACATATGCTAACTCAGGAAATATTAAGAAACTGGACTTTGGCCCAAATTTTCAAGCAGTTTAGGAATTAGAGTAACTGTTTGACAGGTTGAGGTTTTTTTTAATATTCATGCCAGCTTCTTAAAAGTGCCAGACCTAACACAGCTAAGTAGGAGTAATGAAGGAGACATGTGGATGCTCTTTTGATGACCACTTTCCCTATCTGGTCAGTCAAAGCGAGATACAATGTACGTTCGAAAGCAGGGACAAAATAAACTTATCTATATGTAGGATGACTGACTGTAAGTACCTGCAATATGGTTTTTTCCCCTTGAATCCATCCCAACCACCGTATTCTCTAGCAGCTGACATGTAGGTTATCCAAAATCAGAAAACTGGTTGCATACTGAATTTTCAGAGTGAAATACTAACACAATTGCTTTCGATGGAAAGATTACCACAGACTTTAGTGTGGGCAGAAATGGGCCTTGTGTATTAATTCTGCTTTTGTCTGAGTGTGTTACTGCTTCTCTATTCTGCCATCTTGGGTAACAATTTGTTCCAGCTTTAAATGACCACAGAAAAGTATTTTATGGCAAATTTAAAGGTTGACAGAGACTTGGAATTTTTACTCTGACTTTCCATTACTTCAGCCATGCTATTATATACAGCATACCATGTGCAGAATAAAATGCAACCTACCTAGTGTTGGGTCATATTCCCAGATGAATCGCTTGGTCAGGAAACGTACAACGAGAGCTGGAGGAACAAAAAGATTCCAGGTGAGATGCACAATTCATCAACTCATCTGGTTTATAAAGCTTTCCAAGCAAACTTTTCTGTGTGGATGGCCATGGAGCAGCTTCTCTGAACTGTGAGCAGAATTCAGCATTTCTTATTATTGCAGTGGAGACATTTTCACTGTTTGTGACCCACTTTACACTTTTGGAGGAGGGAAGCAAAATGAAAAAAATACCAACCAACAACTCTTTACAGCATTAATCATTTACCCAGGTAACAATGCAGGACAAAGAATAATGGGAGGGTTTTCATGGTAGTCTCTAACTTTTTACCAATTTTATTTGTTTACTTATTTATTTGGTCACAATAGCTTCTACCATCACAAAGCCAAAACAACTCCATTTATAGTGCTATGAACAGATGACCTTTGACCATTATTTTGAATGCTTTAGATTTGCCACAACCAGCGAAAAAATGATGGCAGTTTTTGAACGAGGATGCTTTGAAACTTCAAAACTAGGGATCTTCAAAATAATTTAATTCTTGAAAACTTCCCCTTCAGATTTTAAACCCTCTAAGTTAAACATATAATTAGCTAAATGGCTTCCTTCTGTGTTTTGGCATGCCTTCCTTGCAGCAACTGATCTTCCATGTTTTGCTGCCTACTTGTCACTTGAAGCAATCGTCTTATAATATTTTAAACCAAAGGTCAACAAATGCTACTAATGAATTTGCAAAAATGCAAATAAACCATTAGATTTTGGAGCACTGACTAACTAGTTCTCAGTTTTGGTTTATGATCTAACATCTTGCCACTTATGTTCTCATATTTAATTTTTTCTATCTTTCCATCCCCTTTAAAAACAACCTATACAGGCTTTGTCAGGATATTGATTATGTTGTAATTTAAAACTAAGCAGTGTCTTGAATTTCTAGTAGTGTAAGTGAAGCATTCACCACTGCCGATTATTCGGAATCCTTTCCGTATTTCTAAAATGGAGCTAAAGATTACACTGCACTAGCTATGACTACGGTGATTTCAGCTACAGGAAAAGTTTTACTTATCAGCCCTAGAGGGTTGCTCTGTTGTTTTTTCACTGGCAGATGGACAGTAAAAGATGACAGCTAAACCCAGTATCTGATCCTTTTCAAAATCATGAGAATGCTCCACATCCCAGATTTCTGTGCCCAAGAGTAGGACAAGGCAATGATCTGCAGAATAAACACAACTAACAACGCTTTGTTTAACTGGAAAACTGTTGATTGTTTGGTTGTTGGATTGTTTGCCTTTTTTTTTTTTTTTTAATACGATCAGAACACTAGTTTTCAGGAAGTCTTAACTATGCCTCACACTTGGAAAGGTAATAAGAATCTGATCCTAAGGAAATGAGATCACCACACAAGAAGCAATTTTAAATTTGTGTTATTTCAAGTTTCTGTTTTCCTTAGGAAATTCTACTTTTTAATTATTTTTGTTTAGCCTTTGCAGAAATGCTTTCCTTGTCTCTCAGAAGGAATGTGGCAATTCTTAGCCAAAGTAAGTTTTCAAGCCATGGTCCTAATGTGGATGTCACTATACTATAAAAAGATCACTGTGTAGTGTATTTTTGATCCATGTTGATGTCTGCACCAGGATTTTTCCCCCCACATTTTATCTCAGCTGGAATAGTTAAAAAATATTCACATTTCAAAAGTTTGGTCATGACTAATTGCTAGTAATAGATTCTCCAACTGCTAGTAAAATACACAGCATGTTTTGTTTGGAGTGTTTTTCCTTTTTGTCTTTTGACTGGGGAAGTGATGCAGGGTAAAAGTCGTGACATGCTTTCAGAAGACTCTTTACTAATCTCCTTTACAAGAAGAGATTTTTAAAATGCTTTTTTTCTTTCACAGCTATACTCTGAAGGAGAAAACAGGCACTGTGTTATAGGGCCTGTGCCTGGATCTGGATTAGCTAACAAAGAGAGAACAGGCAGAAGAGAGTGGGGGAACCTGTCCAGCCTTCTTCATATTTGAACATGGTCCACTTAGTTTTGACAGCCTTGTACTTGCAGGGAGAAATTGTTGGAGGGGAGGGTCAAACTGAAGAAAGCTTGTCAAGCACTAATGCCTGAGACGAGTCATAAAGAAGGAAGGAAAAGAGGGAGAACAGCTGATTTTGGAGGTAGCCCAAATGAAGGAGGTGAGAAAGTGACAAGCGGTAAGAAGGAAAAGTAGAATTATTCTGTAGCAGCTGAGAGGAGCCTAGGAGAACAGAGGTAAAACTGTACATGGAATGAAATGGTACAGGCATTGAATGCTACAGAAGTGAATCATTGGAGATCACAGATGTGAGCTCTGGTGAGGAGGGGAAAAAAAGTAAGCTGTATTTGTATCCCACAGGGAGGCCTGTAAGCAGAAATAACAAATAATCACATATGTAGGAGGGAGCTGAAGAAAAGAAAGGAACGGTGGGAGGTGGCTCCCATGCATATAGGGCTGGATGACAATTAGTCTCCCTTGCTGGCAGGTCTCAGTGGGGAGCACAGCAAGCCCAGCGAGCTGATTGCTTGGCGTTGCTGGTAATAAAGTACTTGCATAAGGCTTGCTTGGGCGTGGTGAAGAGAATAAAATGCCATTTCTGTACAACCCCACGAGAATGGGGAAGTGTCAGCTTCAGAGCCACGTGCTCTGTGCCAGTTTGGGGAGCATGCACACTTGAGGCTGTGCAAAGCTGCTGTTCCTGCGAGGCTGGCTCTGCTCAGTCTCCCCACTTCTGGCCTGGCCAGTTCTCTCAAAATACTTGTGCTGTCCTTCATGGCAATGGTCACAGCCCATCCTATGGGGGTTTTCACTTCCACACACTTTTACAAGGCTGAAGATTAGCAGCTGCATTCCACAGATGGGGAACGCAAGTTGCTCTTGATCCAGTGCCTATCATGTTTATAACATCCGAGTGCTTGGCCTGTGAACACAGGCACCAGCTTGCTGGCTTGTGCCATCTGCCCTAGCAATGATCCCCCTAGAGCCAGGGTATTATTGTGGAGTCATTTTGTTTATGTTGAGTTCACTTACTGCCAGATTACATCATCTTTTAGTAAAATAATTTCTGCCAGCTGAAGAATCAGAAGTGATGACATTAGGAACTCACTACCCGTAGTGCTGTAGCACTCAGATTTCTGCAGTTGGCACAAACCATGCTTTGGGTGAAGCGACAAAGCTTCCCTATGTCCTTAGCAATGCTTCACAGACAGTACTGAGAAAGGCATTACTTCCTCCTCACCTTAGCAAAGGTTTGTGCATGCCGTTGGACTTGTTAGCTTATTTAGACATGCTTAAATCTAATGCTAATAATGAGCTGAAAATAACCCAACATGGTAAAAATAAGCCAAATGCTGGGTTTTGGTTCAGATCTCACTGAGGTTGACAATGTCTGAAGCTGATTTTTTTCTGATTAAATTAGGCAACTAATTCTCATGTTCATATTAAAATTACCACTTCCAGGGCTTATCTTCACAAAAGATGAAACACATTTTGAAGCAGGCAAGATCGGATCGATGTTGTACCTAATAGGAGTGAATTTCACAATCCTCCACTAAGATGAGTCCGAACTCTTCCCTGAACACTCACTGCTTGTGAAACACAAACACTTGCTGGCTGAGAAGCAAAGAATCTCTAACAAAGTGCAGTTTGGATTCCTGTTACGGTTTTTTTGGAGACACGATCATTACCTAAGGGAACTGATGTAATGTCCCAGCAAAGGAAGAATAGACTCATGTCTCTTTCTGCCTTTCCTTACACCCTCACTTCCAAGTCAGCTGTTTTGCACAGGGTTTAAATTAAAGTAGAACTTGGCCCAGGACTTTCATTCACTCATGTTTAAACCTTTTGCCTCCAAAGTTATTCTTGGAGAAGAAACATGACTATCTGTCAAATACATTTGCAGTGTAACTCCACTGAAGACAATGAAGTTATGTTAAGAATTAATAATTATCATGCACGCAATCCATTTCTTTGGGACTTGCGTGGCTGAGTCCCTTATTCAGCTTTTAAAATCTCAGTCCATATATTTTTTAACTTTTTTTTTTTTCAGTGTTTTGCATCTTGCTTTAGATCTTTATATGTTACTAAATCCAAACAAATGGTCTGGCTAAATTTACAATCGGCCTGAATACATATCTTCATGAATTTGTTATTGTTCCAGCTAATATACACTGAGCTTTTGGGGCAAGAATGGAAGCAGGGTTTTATTTGAAAAACATCCCCCTTTCCCCAAAAGCTACAGAGTTCAAAGTTATTCTAAAAAAAATAACAGTTCTCTACAGTGAAATAACTGTATGGTGACTCTTATAAGCCACGAGAATTTTCAGCTATAAAATTGGTCTGAAAGTAGTCCCATTATTTAACTTTTCAACAAGTCCATTCCTGGTGCCATGATGTGTCATCAGTAAACCATACTTGGCAGGAGACATCAGAATGGTTAAAACCAGAGGTTAAAATGATCAAAAGGCAGTTTCAAAAAACAAGTATTGATTTTTTTTAAAAAAAAACCCATATATTTTTGTTAGAGTTCATATCCCATTCACCCTCTCAGAGGCCTCTCATGTATTGGAATTTCGGTCCCCCATGAGCACATGGTGAGCTCCAAGCTGCGGGATGGTGGTGCCACAAGATTATGGCATGCGATGTGCTGTCTCCTTAAACAGCTCTGTGTCCAGTTTTGGAAAGTAATGGCTTGTTTTAAAAGTACTACCATGAGAATCTGATTTGCTTCTGAAAGTGCAGGTCTTTTGGGATGGGGTGAAAGTATGAACTTGTAATGCAGAGTCCTTTTCTGATCCTGGTACATCACAGATGTAAACACAGAGTCATTACTCCTGGCTCTGCATCTGTGGGCCTGGGTTTGACTCGGTTTTGACAGCATCTCTGGCAATTCAATGATGTGGGCATACATGTGGTGAAAGACATCAACACGAAAGTCTTCTCTGCCTCCCCTCCTGTCTTGGTTTATTCACTGTGGTCATTTCTTATGTTGAGATCTAACGTGCTTGTACAAAATAGAAGGCAAATTTAATGGAACAAAGCAAGGAAGAACCGTACCAAGTATAAAAAAATTGTCTGTTTTATATGGCCTTGCTGTCTCAAACTGTATATTTTATGCCTATTTTAATTATAGTCCCAAGCAGTGAACTGTTTAGACAAATCACTGTATAAGCTTGTATGTTTTTCTTCTGTAACAGCACAGTGAGGTCCTTCACTGACTGACAATATAAATATTAAAAGTATATATACCTTTATATATGAAAATCAAGTAAATATATCAAAAGAATATATATTTAAATATATTTATATACAATGTTTAATAGCATATATATACATTGTATGATAGTAAATACAAACTAGTATTGAACAAATATGTGATGAAATGCGTTGCTCTTGCCTTTCAAGAGTTTATGTTGTTTAGTGTAATGTAAGCTTTTTTCTTAAGGTAATGATGTGGACTCAAATTCAGTTCTATGGACCCAAATATGAACATCAAAAATGGTCTTTTTGTTCTTGTGGGTTATAAAGGGACCAGAATACCTGTCTCAAATTTCTGTCTTAATCCTTACAGAAAGATCATGGACAAAACCAATGTCCCATGTTCAAGTACTTCAAAAACACTAACATACTTTCAAATGTAAAAATTAAGCACCATATATTGGATTTATCTTTACACTAAATGGTAATTCATATGCTGAACATGCCACGTAGCAGGGCTCCAAAGAGTGTCTCAGATGCTAATTCAGTAGGTTGTTCAATTAGATGTCAATAACTGACGATTGTTTGACAAGTTTTTCGGCAGGACTGTGCTACTGTGGAAAAAAGAGACTATAGCCCAATTCATCTGTGTTGTTTTAGCTGTCTTCATCAGGATATTCATCTCTTGGCACAGACCAAGTATCAAAGTAATTAATATCTTGTTTTTAAAACTGCTGTCACTTTTCGTCTTCTATTACAAAGTTTTGGATGGCATTTCTCTTGTTATTGACAATTACAGTTAATCTCTAATGTAACTGCATTATACTGCTTCTAGAAGTACCTGATTTCAGGAACACTTGAGTGGCAAGGGTCTGGAGAAAAATAGCTTGCTTCAAGGAGCACATCTAAAAATGAGGCAGCCGATAGCATGGCTTATTTAATAATCTCATCTCAACTGTCTTAATAGCAGACTTGAAGGAAACACTGTACCAGATTATTTTGCAAGCACTTTTTAAATGTAAGGAAAGAAGTAAATAACTTGTGCTTTTATCAGAGCATGCATATTACTTCTACTGCCACTGAAAATGGACATAAATAATTGGGTTTAGTGCAATGAAATTAATGCTTGCAGGTGCTCATGAAACAGAAAAATGAGTCACCTATTTCCCAGCTTGCACAAGGGTAATTGCTCTACCTATGTTTATACTTATTTCCAGGGTGACTGTTTAGCCAGTGCTCTGCTCCCTGTGTATTTCTGCCCTTTTGCTCACCAACCAGACCATGTGTGGGCTGCCCAGGCATAAGGCTGCTTCCTTCCTGTGTATGCTCAGCCACAGGGTCTTGTGGAGACTTCAGCTTTTCTGCCACATCTAGCTGTGCCTGATCTGACTTTCGTAGGCTTGCAGCTTTCACACAAATGGAGCCCAGTGTTAGGGAATTGTCACTATCTCCCTTTGCTGGCAAAAATGTGTGTCCCCCAAGGTGAAAGGCAAAATCTGCCACTACTCAGAGACTCGGAAGAAAGCAACCTCAGCACAAGCATGTTAGTGGGACAAAGGCCGCTTGCCTTATTCAGTACTGAATATGGAAAATAGAGGAGCCATTTGTCAAAATCTTTGATTGTAATCACACCCTGATGTTAATAGCGCTAAGTGTTTCTTGACCTGCTTTTGGTGTGGTAATTTCACACACATACACAAAAGGTCTCTCTATATACTCATTGGGAATAATCTACTGTGAATTTCACAAAATATACAGTATCATACTCATTTGTCTCATCACCAGTGAATGGGGGGATTTTTGTAGTAAAGTTCTACTCATTGCCTTCAGTGCTGGAGGAATATTTTTTTACCATGATTGCTGCATATGGAATATAAGAGGAGTCTTAATTTATATTAGGTTACGCCATTCCATAATAAATTGCTCCAGTATAAAGAAGTTTATTTCACAGGTCTCCTCTCATATAAAAGATAAATGATCAGACTGGTGTGTCTAATGGTTTTGATCTTTTAGGAACGCAATGTGTAAAATCCATACCACTCCTCCTCTTTCGACTTTGCTGTATAACTTGTTATGTCGCCCCTTTGAGAAGACTAAACTTCCTGGTGTGCTGCTATTAACACATACGGTTTTCCAAAACATAGTTAATGGTAACACCTCCAGATGTTTGTATGTCTGAGACAAAGTATATTTGTGATCAGGCTGTTGAGCAAGTCTTATGGATGAAATCATACAAGTAACTCTTGCTGTACTGGATGACTGACACAGGTAAGGTTTGAATTTGCACACTGTTGTGCGAGACACTGGGCAAAGTAAAGTAGAATAGGATTCTCAGTATAAAACTTGACATAAACCTCACCCCCTATCTCAAAGTGAAAAATAATTTTTAAAGATTTTAATTTATTTGAGAAAAAAATGAAAAAAGCAAGAAAATATTTTTAGAAGAGTATTTTTCTTTAAAAGTCCAGTACTTCTTTAAGACAATAGTAAGAAGACGAAATTTTCAGGGAGTTGTGGCTTTTCCTGTATTCTTCTTTCCTTACATTTTTCCCAGTGTTGACTCTAGAAAACATTCTACTCTCTTCTTTTGTGGAAATTACTTTGTTATCTTTTAAAAAGGAAAAAGAAAGGAAATAAAGGAGAGAATTCTATAATACTTTAGATGGCAGGATGATCTTCTAGTTATTGTCAAATCATTTTTTAAATGAATGAATTTCTTCTGGAAGATGCAATTTGAACAGAAGGGCAACTTTTTTGAAGGAAGATAGTTTTTTAGATTCCTCTTTCAAAGGAAATGCCTGAACACCACACCATTTGTTTTCAAAGAACCTGTAATTGTTCTGGTTTTTTGTTTTGGTGTTTTCTTCTGTTTTGCTTTGGGTTTTTTGGTTTGATTTTTTTTTAAGACTTTCCTTCCGCTCTTGTTCTGATCCTTGCTCTCTCTCCTAGGAGGAACTGGGAGAAAGGGGAGAGGAGTGACATTGCCTTATTAGAGAAGGTCTGCGTGTCCTGGGAGAGCTGTGGACCCCTTTCCCAGGGACTAGGGGAGGGAGTGCAGCCCCATGCGTGAAGGAGATCAAGACATTTTTTCAACAAAGTGAAAAAGACAGTTCTGTGTCAACCCTTTGTTGGGGTAGGGACTGGTCTACAAGGCCCAGCTGCCAGCAGCAACCTGGCCATCCTAGCTGCCAGCAACAACCTGGCCATAAATCCTTAGTCCTGCCTAAGGGGAAGGCTACTGGAAAAGAGCTCAGCCTCATCCTGGGGTTAGGGCTTGATAGATTTGGGGGCTGCCTAGTGTTTCAGCATCCTACTGACTGTTCTTGCCAGGAGCAAAAGACATTATGTTTCATGTGGTATGTCCTGTACTGACAAACTCATTCTGGAAAGGTACAACGTACTCATTTGCTTCTACATTGAAGAGTTAGTGTAACTCTAAATGCTTAAAAACCAGGGGTTTATCAGGCCCTGGTGAGTCAGCCTGAATGAAAGGGCAGTTAACACGCTGTGAGCAAGGCCACTAGCATTGATGCTGTATCTCTGCCTGTATTTGTAACCTTCATGATGGCAAAAAGTACCTTCGTCAAAGTGCCTTGCTGTGCTACTGCTTCACTTAGCCTATATAAGGTAACTAGAAATGGCATAAAGCATGCCACCTTCTCTCATTTGCCTCAGAAACCCAGTGATGTAAAGGGATGTAGAGCTCCCTAATTCATTTTGGTAGACAGCACCGGCTATTTCTGTATGGCCAGAGTCTGAACACACTACTACTCTCTTCTTGGCCTGACCGTAATAATTTTCTGGTCTTATTTTAAGTCTACTTTTGTTTGTACCACCATTTTTTTAATTTTTTTTTTTTTACAGCAAACAGCTTTGCCATTACACACAGAGAATGAAGAGACACAGCAGCAGGAGCAGAGAAGCTCTTTAGAAGGTAAAGGGTATCATTTCCACAGTGAGGTTTGTGATACTAAGGAACAAGAAAAGTGAATGATAGGCTGTGATCAACAACTGAAGTAAAACCCAAGTTACATGCTTCTTTCTCACAGTACAAAGATGTTGCAAAGTGGAGAAATGATTAGCTGAAGAGGAAAGATCAGTCAGAATAAAAGTTTTCTAACATGCTGTAGAGATTCTCATTTCTAGGGACAAAAAAAAAAGATCCCACAGGAGATGGGACTGCTAACTACCTAATGGTATCTACAGCATTACCTACAACATCACCTCTTTCTTTTGTGGAGCAGGCTGGACGACCAGGTGTGGATGGAGAGCAACTTCTCATAAATCACTAGTGATCAAAGCCTGTTTAAATTGGAAGATTAATTCATCCCACAACCTGAAGTAAAGATTTCCTATCAGAGCTATGGTGTGTCTCCATGGGCAAAGATAAACACTGCTAAGTGGTCCAGCCATTATACTATATAGTGTGGTGTGCTTGTTTCCCAGTACTAGTGACAGCATGAAATGAATTTAAACTAATTCATTGTTTTGATAAACAACTGTCATCTCCTATCTCTGACTGCAACTTCAGTTTTATGAGTGCTCATTAGTGCCTATAATAACGTAG
Organism: Todus mexicanus; assembly: GCA_013389965.1. Lineage (NCBI taxonomy): Eukaryota > Metazoa > Chordata > Aves > Coraciiformes > Todidae > Todus > Todus mexicanus. Next base: position 11,671 of record WEIS01029703.1, on the reverse strand, counting down.
AGGTTATTATTAGCCTTCTGCTTGGAATCTGGACACACAATCTTGGGAACTATTCAGAATAAACTTTAAAATTACGTGTGTGTGTGTGGCAGGGGGAAACCATGATCTAAATTTAAACGGTAAATTTCTGCTTTCATTTCCAATGCTTAAGGGCATTCAGCTAATAAACATCATATGTCTTCAAGCAAAATAAAAGACATCGTAGTAGATATTGGATGTTGTAAACCCTCTGACTTATCCCAAGTCTGAAACTTGGAGGATTAGCATAACTTAGTTTATGATGTTCACCACAGCTGCCAGGAGACCTAGCCTTGCCTCCCCAGAGTGCAATAGCTACAGGGAGCATTCTTCTGGTCTCAGCTAGCTAACTAGCTATACTTAGTTAAAAGTCTACATTATGAGGAAGCTCTGCTACATTTATTCATACTGGATAATGTTATACCACCAAAACCTGACGTTCTATCTGCGTGAGATTCTTTTGTCCATTGAAATTGCTCAGATGGCAAAGAAAACAAGTAGTGTATCAGGACTCTCGCTGTCATTATCTCATTCAGTGGTTTATCCAGTTTAAAGTGACCTTAGTGATGGGATTTTATTCATTCCTTTTACATGATGCTGCAAACACCAAGTTCCTGTTTGTTCTAGAGGGACATGAAAGATCCCATGGCAATTTTGCAAGCCTATTGTGTTATCATTCCCTGATATGATCCTCTCCTCTATCCTGATGGCTGACAGGTATGTGTAACTGTGGTGGATAACAGTGTGAGGGGCTCAGACATCCTTCAGGACTGAGGAAGTTTGCAATTACAATGCTTTTAGCTTCTATTATTTTCTCAGGTCAGTGTGCTAAACCTCTTATTGCTGTTTTCTTTCAATTTTATTTTTTTTAAGAAGACTTGCTCAGTTTCACCCCTTGATCTTTTTGGCACAAGGAGAGAATCTAAACAATTCCACTTTCTCTGATGGTATTTCAAGAAAAAATATACATTTATTTTTCCTGTTACTGCTCTGTAAAGCGCTGTATACTGACTGCAGCAATCTGCATTTGCTTAGCTGTTCATGATGACATCATATGAGAAATGAGGAAATGCAGCCCTGGGAATCTACAATTTGACAAGTAAGAAAATCTCCAATTGTTCATAATGAAGGCTGATACAGTGGCTAGGGAGCCAGTCTGAGACATGGTTTACATTCCTTGCTTTGCTTTTTGTTTAGCTTTGCCCGGAATAATGTCTGAATACATTTTCAAAGCTATCGGTGTGCCTGGCAGAGCAGACAGGTAGCCAGGGTGATGTCCAATAGCATTTAAACGGTGTTGGTCTCTAAGGATGCCCTTTGCCAGTGTTGTCCCATCTGTCTCTCCCCACTAAGTTTCTTGTTGTCACTCTGCAGGCCATAGCTCTCCAAGTCCACACACCCAGCCATGCTGATTCATGTGTTTGTGGGGATGAGCAGATGAATTCTACGTGGAACAAATGAAATTATCCTGATAGAAAAGATGCTCTTTCCTCAACACTGTTTGTTTGTTTGGGGTTTTTCTGTTGTTAACCATTACCATTCCACTGATCCTGAGAAAGGCACAGTGCCTCCCACAGCAGAAGGGGACAAACTGAGAGCAGAAGGTGGTCTAGTGGGGAAGGTGGAGAATGCTTAAGTTGGCTTTACTGCTGAAGAACATACACCCTACACATGTGATTTCATTTACACTAGGGCACTATTGTGATCTATCTTCCTCTTTCAGCCTATGAACAGTTTTTGAAAAAATTGGTCTTTAGCTTCTCTACACATTCCTCATTTTCACCTGGAACTTGGGTGTAAAGGTATTGCTGCTGGGATAAATGGATTATCACTGCAGATAGGTTGATGATGACAAAGCAGAAGTGTTTTGGAAATACAGTACTTTTTACTTGAATGCTGAAACAATGCTTTTGAAGATGTATCTTTAAGGAAAGCACTTATTTTATTTTATTGTTTGTTAGTAGATAATTTTCAATGAGGTGTTTGGAGTCAGGAAGAATAGTCTATAGTTGTCAGTTTCTTACTGCTTTTTAAAAAGAAGGCAAATTTAGCTGACTCTTTTAACTTTTTGATGCACCCTGACATAGCCTTCTCAGGAGATAAAGATGAGTCTTGTGGTCTCACAAATGACTCTGTTGCAGGACGGGATGAATTCTTCAGCTCCAGCTGAGTTCAGTCAAAGCTGAGAGCTTTTCTCCCCTTTCTTACAGGAGCAAGAGTTATTTTTTTAGTACTCTAATCTCCTCTTTATTGTTTTGGTTTCATATAGAAGAAAAGGTATGGTCTTTAAACTCCATTTAGAGGTGCTGTCCTGCCCTATGAATTTACTGTTTAGGTGGCAAAGCACCTGGGAGGGCTCTGGCACCTCACGCTCATCCACCTGGGGCAGATGTCATGGAGACACAGTAGCATGGTGCCCTAGGGCACAATAAAAGGCACAGTGATCCTGCTCCTGCCCCCAGCAACATTTCCCTGTCATGCTCTTGTTCCAGGCAGGCTTAGCTACTCTATCTGCTCTACCTGTTGTCCTCAAGGATGAGCATTCAAGGCAGCCATTCCCGCTCTCTCCTCTGTAATCAAGGTCAGAGCTGGAGGACGAATTTTGTTATTCCTCCCCATTCTCTGAATTCCTTCCTATCCCACTTTTCAGAGTTTAGTCCTCAAAAAAGCACAAGAAGTAGAAGTGATGAATAATTCACCGCTCTAAAGGAATGAGCATGGCTTGGTTAGAAAAAGAGCAGACATTATGCTCTCATTTTAATTAGATAAAGTAAAACATTTAAAGGTATGGCATTCTTATCTCCTCTATCAATGAAGGCCAGGACTGTGTGTTTGGGAAAGCAGAGAATCAGCAGGCGCATTGCAACCTACAGTCAGATAAGCTGCTCTGATGGAAAGCATTGGCTGGAAAAAAGAAAAACATTCCTGGAAATGAAGCTGACAATGAAAGGGCAGAAAACTCACATGCCACTGAAATTACTCTTAGAGGAACATGCATCAGGAGGCTATTTTTGATTGAGCTGTTGTTACATTGTTCAACAGCTAGGAAGTGCCCTGTCATTGCCCAATCTAGCTATATATTTCTGGGGTGACTTTTGTACTGAATTCCTCCTTCCTCAGATGAAGCCTGAGGTACAACCCACTGAAGTCATCAACAGCTTTGCCTTTCCCTCTGTAGGTTGAAGCTTAAGCCCTCTGGGGAGTTGTTTAGGTGGGATAAGTAATCTTCTCAAACTGGTATCAGCAGCAGCCCCACCCCTACAAGAAAGGAGTTAAGACAGAAATCCCTCTGCCTGTAATAGCTGGAAATAAGGCTTTGGCTAAATTCCTGCATTGTAGAGCAGTCTTCTAAAGAAACAGTTTCTCATCTCTCCACTATCTTCTGTGTGAGGGTTCCTGCAAACATTTAACTAGTTTTTCAAGTGTTTCTCTTGCTATTCATTGCTCTGAAAAGCTTGCCTGTGCCTGAAAAATAATCTTGCATGTAAATTAAAATGCTATGCTATGCCTCAACAACTCTTACATCAGTAGGCTTACTCCTGGTCTTTCTCTTACAAAAACCTTAGTTAAATCAACTTCAAAGATCATTAGAAAAGAGATTGTTAGGCCAAATTCTGTTTGGACAGGGAACTCCTCAAAATCTGGCTGGCTACTTTTTCTCCCTACTCTTATATTGCTCACGTGCTCATCTGGGCCTTCCACAACTGCCTAAATGGTGCCAGCTGGGAGCACTGCAGCCACCCACCAGTTACTGCTTGGGGGCATCTAGGCACTTGCTGTGGAGTATGTTGGCAGAGTTAGTCCCTTGGAAGCATGTACTTTGCAACTGTCCAATTTTGGCAGAAGACCACTCCAATTGCTTACCTGTCTCTTCGTGCCATCCTCATTAAGCCTCATCTATTTATTCCAGCAGATCTTTCTTCAAGCTGCACTAATTACTAAAGAAAGCAAATAGCCTAATAGAGCAGGAAAGCAGCATCCCACAAACATCCATAAACACACAATTAAGGAAACATGGACAAAACCTGCTAGCTACGATTAGACTCAGCTGTTACTTTGTTATGGTCTTGCTCCAGAAGACTTGAGCTGGCTTCCCACTGGCCATAACCAGAGTGCCTAACAAATGGCAGATGGATGTGCAGTAAACCACTACAGGGGACTAATGAATCCAAAGAGGTATCGCAGGGTTGTGTGCCAAAGGGGTCATGGCAAGAACAGTGGTTTAGTACAAACACAGGTCTGAGGGGAGAGTGGAGACAGGGCAGTTAAATTTATATAAGGGAAGTAGAGGATATGTGTAGAGAAAATTAGTACTATTACAATTATCTTTGCCCTTGTTGTCAAAATTTTTGATAAAAATGTGTTCATTTTAGAATTGCCTGCCCAATGTCTCCCTTCCTTTTTCTCAAAGAAAACCTGAAATGCTTCAAATTTAGGTCAAATTTCATGGCAGTTTTCCCCATTCTTCTGCTTGATCACTCTATCTTTCTCCTCCTGTCCTTTTAAGAAGGAATTTTTTAATTCTTTTTTTTTTTCACTAGAGGATCTTAAGACAAAAATATGTGATAACTTTTCTGATAACTATGGTTTGAACTAGTTCTTAGCAATAACATTCCCATGCCTTGTCTTTTCCCTTACTCATCCAAATAGTATCAGCCACATTTCCCACCAGTCTTTAGATTTTGGTATCTGTGTGAGTCTTGATTCTCAAGTACAGGCAAGAAACTTGTGATCCACCCATACAGAGGACTTTTATTCCATTTGAAAAAATTATATAGTAGATAAACTTTCTTATGCTTCCCTCCAATAGGACTTGAATTGCAGCAAGTATGCTTTTTTTTTTTCCTTCGTTTGATAGGAAAATATCAAGTATCTTAAATAGGGGGTTACTGAGTCACTAGTCACTCCATAAGCTTGGTGCATGCTTGCACAGCTGATGGCCCATGGGTCTTTTCCACCTAATCCTGGCAAAATTATTTTTCCACTGCTCTGTAAGATCATAAACTGCATTTGTTTCCAAAAGCCCAGTTTGAGCAAATTCCTATAATATCATTTGGTCTATGGTTCTCAAAATTTTGAATGACCCCAACTTAAAAGATTGGCAATTCTTTAAATGGCATTATAAAGATTTCTCAATCACTTCAGTGAGGTTAGATTTTTTTCAAAGGCCCAGATCCAACATCAGCCTCTGTTTAAAGCTTTCATTTATCATAAGCATAAGCATATTTAAGCTCTTAAGATGCAAATAGGGACCTAATCAGATTTTCCAGAAGCACCAAGCTTTCTGTCACTTATTTGCAGCTCTAGGTACATACTTATGTCAAAGCTTTTGGCCCTCAGTCCTTGTTTATAACTTGTAATTTCTGTAATTTTCATTATTTCCAGTAAGAGCTATAACCCCTACTAACTTCGCAAGTACTAATGCACCTATGCCAGTTTTGACTTTTGTTATAGATTGTGTCAGCAATACATCTATTAATTACCATAGCTTCTATTTTTAAATAATTGAGAGTTTTGTTAATTAATATGGAACTGGATAAACAATACTACAGTATATGGGACAACAAAGCAGAGGTGAAAAACCACTGACATAAATTGGGAGCAAGTACTAAAGTGTTAGAGCTTTTTGTTTCCTCAGAGGTAATCATGGTAATAATATTTTTCTGCAAGTCAAAGAAGTATATTTTTCAGTTGCAAATCCTACCAGCAGTACTCATATAGAGAAAAACGAGAGGGGCAGTTCAGAGGTTTAGCTGTGAAATCATTAGGAAGTTTCAAATGATTTTGGATTAGGTTCTTAAACCTAGAAATACCAATGCTCAAGCTCTTGCACCCATCTTACTTAACAGAGATGAAATGTACAGTTGCTCACTTGCACAATCAGCTAATGCCAAGAAAACTTGGAGGCTTAGGCTACGATCTAAGATGTGTCAGGGACCTATTTGCAATAGTTGGTTCTAACCTCACAAAACTAATTTGTCCAAGAGTTTTTTTCTAGTTGATAGATTAGATTCCTGCACTGGATTACAATCTGGAGGAGTCTGTCTCTGTCCTTTGAGGACAGAATTGCTGGGAGCTAATGCCTACATTTAAGACTCCTCCCTGCTTTTTCCTATCACATACATTCAGCTTTCAATGTTAAGGATATTTGGGTTCCTGGCGTATGCAGGGTCACTTGGGCATACCATAGGAAGGTTAAGGACAGCCTAAGGCTTTCTGTGAGTAAACAGAGAGCCTGTGGTTCTTACAAAGTGAACTGTTAAGAAACTTCTCTGCTTCTCTGAGTGAGAGATGAGAGAAACAAGTGGAGAAATCAATCAGCACCAACTGACCAGGTTTGACTGGTGTTTGTACTGCACAGTGGGTAGGTTACCGGCCTAAATAAAGGCTGAAATCAGGCTTGACCCATTTGATCCAAGTAAAAAGTAGTTTATCTTAAGAGTGAGGTTTCCTGTGTGTTAACAGAAAAGGGCTGCATGGACACAGAGGTAATTCACTGTAAGCTGGATGAAGGAACCAAGAAATGTCAGTAGATCCCCAGTGGAAAGGACAGTAAACACTGACATAGACAAATGTCATCCACAACTCAAGCTGGCACACCAGAAAAAGCAAAAAGCCCAACAGAGATGCAAGATTCACTTTCCTGCAGAATTTCTATGTTACCGTTTAAGTCCACATCTAAAGTAAATGGGACAGGGAGAGAGAAGAGTGACCATTTAGCACTGGCCAGAGGCTCTAGAGCCTGGGTTTTCACCTACACCAAAGAGACACTGAGTCACACTCGAGCAAATGACTCCTCTCATCTTCAGGGGCACTCTTACTGTTTCTGATATGCAAATGAAAGCAGAGCAGAGAGTCACTTGCAATCTCCTGGCAGCGCTGCCTTTCCTTCCACTCTAGCCATGCTTTTATGCACTAGTTGTGATAAAGTGAGTTAGTATAGAGATCTCTGAACCAGAGCACTGGCAGTGGAGGATCCCCATTTCTCTGGGTACCTTCCCTTTCTTTTGCCAGCTGGATGACAGGCTCTGGACAGCAAATCAACACAAAAATGGCTCTGCCATGTAATTAGATCCAGCCCGGTGATCCTAGCATGCTTTGCACAGTATCTCTGCTTTGCACTCAATCATAACCGTCTGTTGAGCAGAACTGCTGCAGTTTAATCAGTGTTTGGATCCACCTCCTGTTCCTCTGTAATACATTAGTCAGAAGTGAACTGTCTGGTTCCTGTCTCTCCTAGGCTAGCATGAGCTGCTGATGTGGAGCTGGCCAGATTGGTTAATTGCACCCCTGACTTTTAAAGGTCAGGTCTTACAGAATCTAATAACATTCAGCTTCCCAAAACAAGGTAGATTGGAAAGAGCAGCCTGGGCTCCTCCCATGAGACTCTGCCTACTAAGCTGTGGGACAAACCAACCACCCCTGCAGCATCTCCTAGCAGAGCAGCTGGCCAGCCCAGCCAGCAGGGCCACAGCCAGATGGTAAAGGGCACCTTCAAGGGCAGCTTCCCCTTGGGTTCTGAGCAGCTGGCATGGTGCTGGGTTGCACTAGCTTCTGGGGATGTGCACTTCAGAAGAGAGGACAGAGTAAGGCAAAAACATATCTGAAAGGAAGCTGTAAAAACAAGTCACTACTGAGCTGATTTGCCCTTATGTACGGGATGGCATCATATCCCAGGAATTCTTCATGCTTGTCTTATCCTAACAGGAAAGCTGAATGGTTACTCGAGCAGTATCAGTTGAAGTAGAAAAACACACAAACCTGAGCACTGGCTTGAGAAGAATAGGATGTTTCAGTAAAGGATGCACCTCCTCAGTTTCATGCACAATCTAACTGTCCCATGAGGAAGGACATGGATGTGCTGAACTAGGACATAGAGTTCGTATAGCTTATTCATCAAAGCTAATAGCCTCTGTATTTGAAAATAAATTTCTCTTCTGTTCTAACCTCCTTCATAGGAGAAAGCCCTGCAATCTGCATTGTAAGCACCTCTTGCATGGCAGAGGAGGGGAGGCATCTGAGAGCAATTACTGCCCTTTTTGCATCCCTAGAGTTCCCTAGCAGGCTGGAAGCTCCCCTGGCAGAAAACAAGGGAGAAGCTCAGCTGGGGCACTCCTTCCAAACAGATCATCTTCCTCCTCGTACAAACACCTAAATGAAAAGGCTGCAAGTTCTAAAAATCTCCAGTCCCCACACTGTTCCAAATTCAGCCTGCCTTGAGCAAGGTGTTCTTCACTGCAACAGCTGAGGAATAGGGAACTTTTGAGAGACATCAAAGAGGAACTCATGCACTTCTGCTTCCAGAGGAAGAGGCGTTAATGTATTTAATTACAACTGGGACTTCCACTTCTCTTCTTGGCAGGGAGCCTTGTTTAAAATTTTCCATTTGCCAATCTGCAACTGAGTTTATACAAGATAAGTATATTTTTTGTCTTTGGTCGACAATTTTCTAACACTGTTTATCAAGTAAGAAGTTGGGACAATTACGTTTATTTTTTCCTTGGGTTTTGTTTTTTAATTGTGCTTTTAACGGCTTTTTTGTTTGAATTTTGGCCTGTTCTTGTTTTCAACTGACTTGCATGTAGTTATTCAACTGAACATGTTCTTTGGTAAAGAGATGTTTACAAACTGATATTGAAACGCTCTGCTTGTTTGTACAAAACAGGAATTGAATAAACACTAGTCATTAGTTTACTTCCATGTTTGCTTTGCATTCTTTCACTTCGTTTCCACAAACAACATAGGGGTGTTTGCTCTGTAATTAGTAGTGCTCAGAATATTCTACAGAAAAACTCAAATTCTTAGTGTATCCTCTTTATGAAAATACATTGTTGCAAGAATAAGACTTGTGAAAACTAAAGTTACTCCTTATTATTGCTGCCATCCTGCTTATTCATATCCTTTTTTCCTTAGTTGTTTGGGGGGTTTTTGTGGGGGGAGAGGCAGGGTACATATTCACTCACTGAGTCCCTCTCCTTTTTTGTTACTTATTCTCATGTTTCCTCCACCGTACCCATTTTTCCTAAAGCATGCCATAAAATTAATAAAAGAAAGCATCGCATAGAAGCATTTATGTTTCAGGTACTGAAACAGCTTCTATACTTGAGATTTTTGTTATATTCTAAGTTGATATGAACTTTCATTCACAAAAACAAGTAGATGATGCTTGTTCATTACAGGCTTTATAATGTTACAATTTTTGATTTGTTTGTAATTCAGTGCAACTTCCAGATCACTTTTGGCATTACTTTTTTCCAAATTTCTCACCCAGTGCCTGTATTCTTTCCGCTTTTACCTTAACTTAATATGAGCTAAATGTTGGGTTCCTAAATCCTGCATATGTATCTAACAGCCTTCAAAATACTTTGTCAGTCTTGCCAATTTATCACTGATAAGCAACTGATGGTTTGGGTTTTCCAGTTAATTCTTCACAATTATGCAATTCCATGTAACTTCTACCCCTGTGCTGTTCTCAGCTATATAAGCAAGTTAATATAAATATTTGGTATTAGCTCTTAAATAATTCCGTTTTCACCCACAGATCTGCAAGATACTTATTCAGTAGAAGAACATATTTTACCACTTTATGATAAACATAAGATACACAGATATGGCATAACTTGCTGAGAACCACTCTGCAATGTTGACGTAGAAAGAAATCTCCAGTTCTGGATTCCATCAGGTAACACTACTATGTGACATTTTCCTGTGTAGGCTGAAATTTTTCTATAAAGTTAAGACTTTAATGAATATTTTTTTTTCACAAAATATAAAGTATATTACATTCACTAAGTAAAATTCTACGAGAAAAAACCGCACTCAGCTTTACTTTGAATACCATCTTGATTTCATTCAAATTAATGTTTATTTGCTTCTGTGATTTGAAGCTTCTCTGTAAACTGAAATTGCTCTGTTAACTTACTTTTTCATGTGCTTCTGTTCTTGTTGGTTTTGAATGAGACCAGAAGAAAAATACTGAACTTTCCTCACCGAAGGTTCTCTTAAGATTCTGATATTACTTTGCAACCTGAGATAGGTTGCCACAAAGCATCAAGACATTTCTGCACATGCAACCACAGTCGTGAGCTCTGCTGGCACCTCCATGCAGCACTAAATAATGTACAATGTGCAGGCTCATGAATAGCAGCTGCTCTATGTAAACAGGGTAATTTGACAAGCTTTCATAGCATTGCAGAATTTCAAAGCAAGCATTGATTAGATTAAATGCTCCTTCAGTTTGCCATCAAATTACTCTCTTTTAGCATTATCATTCACTTAAAAGCAACAAACAACACAAGGTGTATGACAGCAAGAGTACACCAAAAATTCAGAGGGGAAAAATAACAGGTTCATAATTTTGTGCCTGCAGTGATCTATCTAGAAGTTTAAAAGCATCTTTTTTCTATATTCTTACGTTACCTTAAAATCTACTAACATATATCCAATATACATTTACTTATAACATTTTTAGCAAAATTGGAGTCACATGTACTGTCCATATATGTGCATATGGATAACATAGAATAGGGAGCACATGCTATTAAATGATCACTAAGTCCCAAACTGACTCTTGGTTCTTTAAGCTATAAATTGCAAAGGATACCATTCCAAGATACTAGAGGAAATATGCATTTAACATGATTGCAGTCCAGGTGACTGGACTCTACCTTGCTAGAACTTTATGCAACAGAGCCGAAAGAGCTCAGACAATAGGTGGGTTCACATGTTGAGAAGCCTAGTTCCCTGGTTCATTCTTCATTGCTGGCAATCTTAGTCTCATAAGCATCCTAATAATGTCTAGTTAGAAGTTATAAGTTATCAGTTACAAGTTCCAGAAGTGCAGTAACACAATTCAAGATCTCTCTGGGCACCACTCCATGCTCCAGTTGTCTACAAAGAAGTGAGAAGGAGGAAGTGACCACTCTGGTTGCTTCCTTCCTGGATTGTGAAAGCCCTAAGGAGAGCAGGTCAAAGGTCTCACCATCTCTAAGTAGAGGAAAAATGGTCAATGAGCTGTAACCTGCATGAACTGCAATGACTTGTAGGGTAAACCCTCTGTGCAGATCAGAAAAGTGTGGCTGAAGCTAAGAGACAAGTTTGAGATTCAGTGAAACTAATGGAATCGTGCTGATTTACACCAGCTGAAGATTTGTCCAGCAGTACTGGCTTGACTTGAACATAGAAAGAAAGTGTTGCCAAAAATGAAAAACTCCTACTGTTAGTATTTTTTTTTTATGAAACAAGAATTTGGGAGGGAGTGGTGGGGGG
>WEIS01029692.1:349-15465 GCA_013389965.1 Todus mexicanus | reverse complement strand
GGAAAAGAAAAAAAAAAAAAGACTTGTTTGCGATACTAAGACAGAGATCTGAAAGAATAACATATGCAGAATTTCCAAGCCTACAGTTGTTTACTTCCAAGGCCTAACCCTGCTTACCTAATGATTTCAGTCTCTTCACACAAGTAAAATCTATTCATACTGTAAGTATTTGCGAACTTGCATTCTAAGGTTTTTCTCTTAAACCCAGTGGACTTAAAGGCTAAGTAATAATTCAGTTCCGCTGGGTGGTATCTGGTTAGGAGAGAGAACAGAGCTATTGCCTCAGTCAACATCTATTTCAAGTGTGATCCTAACTTCAATTTGTGATATAATAGAAGGCAAAATCATTATCTTGTTATTTTTCAGCAGCAACTCTGTTTTCCTAAATTTACAGCCAACAATGTGCGTGTAGGTGGTACCTGGATGCAGATGTGCCAGCTCACCATGGCTCATAATCTTGTAGCAAAGAAAGCCAGATGGTCTCTGTTTAACATCCAGATTCATTATTTCATAACTTCATCCACACTTGTGTTGTTGGCCTGGAAGTCAACTAGAAGATGGGATACTTCACGTGTTGTCAGCGTGCCAGAGAGACAGCTCAAAAAACAGAGGGAGAGCTTAATTCTAAGCCCTAACTAGGGGAAAGGTTAAGAAGTTCTGAGCTCAATTTATTCTTCAAGAACTTCTCAGGCACAGATAAACATGGGTTGATATATAGTTTCACTTACCCTCTGAAGTGATCAGGAGGGCTAGAAACACAGTCATTCTCTCTATGGCTGGGTTGATAAAACCTCATCAGTTCTTATCTACAGCTGATTAACTCCTGCACCTCACATCAAGCACAATCTCACTTTTTATCTTACTTAAATCTTGTGATATGCCTGCTCTGAGCTATATACAGAAAATCAATCCTTACAAACACCAGAGTTTTGCAAACATTAATTTCTGAAAGGAACAGTAAGTGCTCTAAAGCAGTTAGTCTGCGCTTTGCCATTGGAAACCAGGAAAGAGACCTTGCATCTCTTTTATTTTTCAGGTCCCTGTGACCCCTGACAAAGGAAAAGCCAAGAGAGTGAAACCTTGATGAGACTGCTCTTATGTCCTGTAGTATGCTTGCAGCCAAAATGAGGGAATGTGAATGGAATGGGTGAATTGCAAGGTAGGTGAAAAACCACCGGGACCATCAGGCTCAAAATGGGGATAAGCAAGGATGTGAGGTCTCAATGGTGTCTGGTAATCTCAATGGTGTCTTGTAAGTCCAGTGAAGGTCACCAAGGTGCTTAGGTGCCTGGAGCATCTGATGTATGAGGAGAGGCTCAGTGACCTAGACTTGGTTGGCCTGGAGAAGGCAAAGAATGGCACTGGATGCTGTTTTCCACCTTACAGCCAGTGTAATGGGTAATCCAGACCCAAACGCCTCCCAGCAGCGCACAGAGGTAAAATGGCAAGAAGCTGCTGTCACAAGCTGCAGCAAGGGCAACTGGGATTGCATATGGGAACAAATTCTTCATCATGGGAAGTGTAAAGTATCACAGCAGCCCCTGTTGAGGCTGGGGAAGCGTGAAGAGCTCAGCTGGGCATGGACCCCAGTAACCAGATGAGGTGACTTCTAGAAGCCCCTTCCAAGTTAATTTTTCTATGACTGCTATGATTCTGTTTGCTTACAAAATGAGCAAGCAATTAATTTAAATTTCTGCTTGTAATGAGATTTTATGCTGGTTTAGATCAACTTCATGTGATGAAATATGTAAAAGCAGAAAAGTTGGATAGAGGTTCGTGGAGTGAGACCTCGGGAGAGGATAAGAAATACTAAGCAATCATTTTCATTTTATCTTTAAATCACTGCTTTAAAAATGTGTGTTGGCAGATGTTACAGCTTGATTTTGAATTTATAATAATGAAAAGCCTACTATGAAGAAAATGTGGATTTTCCCTGTCTTGGAGAGTTTACAGGTTAGCCTAAGTCAGGGAGTGACCAGTGGGATAAAGAGAAGTGGAGGGAAGGAGACAGTAAGACAGCAGTGGCACAAAAAGGAGCCTCTAACTGTCAGGTTTTGTGAACCATAGGACAGAGGAAAGCCACAGGCAAGGCTTAGGAAGGGCAGGACAGGCAGTGGCTCCTATGGGTATGAACGAGCAGCTCAAATAACAGCGGTGCTCGCTTACAGGTTGTGTACTTGGTTTTAGGAAACCATTATCCTGGGCAAAGCACGTCTGATTTTGGTCATCTGTGATAATTTGTTGATGTTTTTCCCCCCAAAATAAGTAAATTATAGCTTTTCCCCCCCTCTCTAACTTCTTGACCAGCCTCTTGAGTCTGAAATGGGAAAATACATGCATTTTGGATGTACTTATATGTACAGTAACCACTGCTTTCTATCAAATTTTTTCCTGCACTTTCATTCCATAACATACCATATCCAGGAAAAGCTGGGCTAATTGAAGTAGCAGAGCATTGGAGGAAACAATATCCCACTTATATATTGAATTTATAGGGCAGTAATTGATTTGTGAGTCCAAAATCACACACCCCACCTGTTATTCAGGTGTCAGTCTTACAAATGGATCTTGTTTGTCCAGGCTAAGAGCTACACACGGGCTGAGCAGTTGAACACACACAAATCAGACTGAAAGGCCTAGGCAAGAATGATGATTTCTATAATTTTCCACTTTCAAAATTGACCCTAAAGTTTAAAACGGATATGTTTTAAATTGCAATATATCCATTGCGTTCCCCATTTCTGCAACAATACAGTGGCCCGGAGAATGCAGTTAAGCATTCAACAAACGAGACTAAAAAAAAAAGTCAGACGGAAGTAATCAGTAAATGCCAGACGAACATTTACTGTATCCATCGACTTCTACTATTCATGCTTCGAGTCAATTTTTATTCTTGAAGTGCTGTTGAAGAGAAATCAAAACCAGAAATAGAAAAGCATAGACATAACCTGAATTTTTCAATACAGCACCGTCAAACAAAAGGGTAACAAAAGCTGTCATTCAAGGACTCTTCTGTTTGTTAAAGCATACTACATCTTGGAAAATACAGTACATTTTTGTGTCAGACTCTTAGTTTGAAAAGCTCCCTTTAAGTAATGTTATACTTGTCTTGTGCAGCTAGATCAAGTCTTCATGCAGTCACCGTAACAAGCAACTTGCTATGACAGGCGAGATCCTCGCTTCCAGAAAACACTGCGATAGAGGCTAAAGCAGTGTACAATTATAGGTCTCCATTTCATTTTTATGCAATTACCATCAGTTCAGCTGTGGGTCCATCTACATTATGTCTTTGATCAATTTAATGTGTGTACAAAGCGTCTAAAGAAATAAAGATTGTGCTGAGCCACCATAAAAAGGGGTGGGTAGCAGTAGGTTTTGTTTTTCTTTTATAGTTTGTTGCTGCATGGAAGAGTAGCAGGTTGAGAGTTTGTAACAAATAAGTGGAGCCAAACAGGTTTTAAAAATATATGATGTACAACTGATATTATTTATGATTACTGTTAAACAGGAATGAAAAAAAAAAACGACCCTGAATTATGATTGAGATGAGCAGACTTTGTTAGTGTCTTTTAAGAGCCTGTGTTCAGCTTCAGATACCCACCATCCACCAAAGAGAATTAAAAGGGAAAAATACATGTGTCATGATGAAGAAAGCTCAGATTATTCAGTGTTAAGACTGTTAGGCAGAGGCGGCAAAAGGTAAACCCCCACAATGTGCCATTTTAAAACAATACCATGAAGCAGCAACTTTCTTCCTCATACTGGGAAGCCGAGGCTCGCCTGGGCTGTTGCAGTACAAGGCTGGGATCAGTCACCTATGTTTTTATTAAAGCTAGAGATGGTCTCAATACTCACACGGAATTTCTATTATTTTTTTTTTTTCAGTTGGGTGGTTCAGGCAGCTGACTACAGTGTCTAAATTCATGAAAGCACAAAGTAAATCACTTATTTTCCACTGGTGCCAGGGCCGAGATCCCCCTGCTTGATAGCGAGGAGCAGTGGTACCAAGACTGGCTTTTACAGTAGATCCCCTGGCCTCTATTTCTCTTTATTGGCTTAGGCACAAACCAGGGTCTTGCAGCTCTGGAGAGCTGGAGGCCAGAGTTTGCTACCATGCTTTCGAAATCAGCTTTTATATAGTGGCATGTAAGGGCTCTAAGTCCTTCTTTGGCGAAGGAAGAGAGGATAAGATTGGACAGGGGGATAAGAGGTGCTCTATTCTGCTACATGGGGATTGCAGCAATATGGGTAATGCCGAAGAACTCTGGAGCAACTGGTTAGAGGGAGTTGGCAGTGAAAGAGAAGGAGGAGAACTGATCTTCTTACCTATGTAGGGCTCATACTTACCTTACAAGCAAAACACAAGAGAGCCTGTGGCTCTACTAGCTGGTGGCATTTGTTCCCAATCCATCTTGACAGTGACCCTTTCCCTCCTGCCCCTGTGGCAAGGAGTCCCAAGGGTTAATGGTGAACTGTGTGGAAAACTCGAGCAGTTTAAGATGTGTAAGTTTTTAACTTCACCGTGAGGCATCTTCATGTATCAGTGCAGTGAAAGAACCAAAGGAATGCCTGGCTGATCTCCCTGCCATTCGTTATCCCACGCACCGCCGTTGCTGCCTGTCTATTTAATCTATCACATGCTCATCACTTTGAGAGCTGTGTGCCATGTCCATTCAGTCCTGGGATGATGCAGGCAGAGCTACATCAGATCTGATGGGTGATAACTTGTAAGGATAAAGGCTCGAACTGAACTCCCTTGATTTGAAAAGGCCTGTAGTGAAATGAAACCTAATCCCCCCAATTTCGATGACCATATTTCAAAAAAAGAAAAAGAAAAAACTTTTTCTTGTCAGTCTGAAGGATGTGATTTGTCTACCAGTAGCAATGGGAAGGGATACTAGGGGTATGTGCATGGTGTGACACATGCATGGGGCCAGCACCTTACCTGGATGATCCTCGCTGCTCAGCGGCACCCCGGGGAGCATTGGGAGAGTCAGGGAGCTGGTGCAGCTGTCTTGGTGGAAGAACAAAACAACATTGCAGAGGGATGCTGTGAATAAATGTGGTTTAGCACCTGTATCACCCCCAGCTGCTTAGTGACAATCACTGACTTCAGGAGTTGTTGCCTGGGGGTGTGGGGGGCAAATAGAAGTAAATGTGCTTCATTGGTGCACTGCTTCTGTCACCCTGTCTCATTTCTGGAAAGGAAGCCAAAAATAAACCAAATTGCTAAGAGAGAAAGCTTCATCTGTGAGGAGAGGAAGAGGATCACTGGCAAACATAGGAGTTCCTATTTCAGGTTGGTACAGAAAATTTGAGGCTCGGAACGTCTGAGATGAAATGTGGGGCATCATCCATGCCCAAGCACCCCAGAAACTTTAGATGAGGTTCCCAAATCAGGAGTAAAGAAGAAGAAAGGAAATCGCAGTTCAAGTGCCAACCTCCATGACTTATTCAAGGTCCTCATGGTGACAAGCCCAGGGCCCCAGATGGGTGCTGAGTTCCTCCAGTCATGCTATGCCTGCCAGGCCATAACTCCATGCATAGGGCTTGGAGGATTAAATCTTCCTTCTTTCATTCTCCCAGGCTCAGGGAGGTAAAGTAGGAAGGTGTGTGGGACTATCCTTATAGCGAGCAAAGCAGATGGAGCAAACTCCCTGGGAGCTGCTCTCATGTAGAAGAGGCTCAAGGTAGAGCGGGTGTCCCAGTCAACCCGAAGCAAGCTGCTCTAGATTCATATATCATGGTCGCCTTCATACTTTCATGCTCATTACATTTTGCTGAGCTCAGGCTTAAGGATACATGGGATTTAGAGACTGTTTATTTTTGTCATGAGGAAGCAAGAAATAGTACACAGGGCTATAAATATATATATATTGGGCTCCATATGACATCATGAACTTGCGCAAGTGCTTCTCTTCTGATTTATTATGATGGACTGGTAATTCACAGGGGATTCGAGTTTGCTTTATTTTGCCATTGCAGTAACAAAGGTAATGGTGCAATCCCAGGAGGGGGTATTTTATCCATAGCGAATTTTTGACCTCATTGCATAGGTTTTAACTTCATGAATTAGTGACCTAGCTGACTGTAAAGCCTTCTATTGGCTTATTATAAATCTATCACAGGCCTGGCAAAAAATTTTGGCCCAGATCCTAAACTCTGTCAGGCATGTGTTGATGGACTGCATAGCAAGCACTTCCACTAATATTTCTCACTAATTATACCATATATAAAGAAAAATGAATGAAGCCAATGTTTATATGCAGTTTTAACTGCTTTTGATATAAGAAAGCAACACAATCCCTAATAAATTTTCACCTTCAACATTTCTGTTCATTATAATTTTTACCATGATGAATGAAGTTAGAACTGGAGAGGGAGGGGGTTCATCTTGAAATCTGTTCAGTGAATGACTGAATTTACTTCCCTTCCCCAACTTGTGTTGAGGAAGGAGGGAACAGATGGACACAGGAAGAAGAGGGAGGCGAGTGCAGAATGAAGGAGATGGGTGAGGAACAGATGGAGTCGGGGGAAAGCGAAGAGAAGAGTCAGCAAGGAGGGTAGGAAAGTTTTCCACTTGACCTTGAGTTGAAATGAAGATCTGCATACACCATGGGGCAGCTAGATTTTGGGATGCATCCTTTTTTTCTCTCTGTTTCGCTTATGACTCAAAGATTTGTGGGCTATCCCAGCAGTCTAGCCCATCCCAGTGGATCTGCAGAACCAGAACCCAGATTTTCTCAAGGGACTGGCTGCTGAAGGGCATCTGCACTTTGTTCCAGTCCCGTAATGGTAATGGCAGGGGAGAACTGTGTGCAAATACAGTACCCAAAAAGGGGTTGGGATGTGGTAAGTCTCCCAGGCATCCCAGTCAACCCAGAAATCAGAGTTTATGGGTTTGAAAAGGCGTTTGTTAGAATCCAATGGCCAAAATACTCGAAGTGATTTATGATTTTACCTGCTTAAAGTAAGACATTCGAGATGGCCTGATTTTCAGAATATGCTGAGCATCTGCACTTTGAGGTGTATTGAATTATATAGCCCAAATCACCAGCAAGTCCTGGAAAATCTTGATTATATTCTTAATTCTATTAAATTGCCTGCACATAGTCCATTGGTTCTGGCTTTGCTAGCTGAAGAATGGGAGCGGTGAAAGTTAAATATTGGCCATGTGTGTCATTCCCTTTGAAGAAAATGGGAGCCATGTGCACTCACCTAACAGCGAAGTTTGGCCCCAGCTATGATTTCACAGCTGGGCCCTAACTTGAGGAATGCCAAAGCACTAAATGACTCAATTGGAGTAATCTGATCAATGTTGTATTTTCACCGTGGATTTAAATTACACACACAGCAAGAGCAGAGTTAGTTTTCTTCCCTCTCAAAATCACTTTTCTCTGCAGATTTGATAGCATAAAAATAAAGTTTTGCTCTCATCACGCAAATAAGTGAAACGGCAGAAAACGTGTCAAATAAAATGCACAACATTACGTCCTTTCTACTTTTTGGAGGCTGTTTAAGAAAATGGTTTCATTAATTTTGACTGAATAAAAGGTTCCTTTAAGGGATTTCAATAGGTGACATGAAAAATGTTAATACGAATGATCAAGACAATGGAGGTTAGAACTGTTTTGAAAATATGTTTCTTTTATAGATCTCAGCTGTTGGAAGAGCTACAGAATAAATATACAGTAGTGCTGACATTCAGTGCTGTTTCATCTTAGCAAAAGAGTTTTTAATAAAGAAAATTCTTTTCAAGGAATGCTTTCTGCAGCCAGTCTTCAAAAGAGGTTCCCCCCCTCCCCAAGTTTAATAAAATTAATTTATGTCATATTGATATGTCGATATGTTTTTCAATAAACTTTTTCACAGGGATTTTTAAAAAAATCTCTTCACTTTAAAAATTATAATTATATGTCTTCCTCCCACTTTGAAAATGGCACAAGGTGCTCATTTGCAGAGCTCTACTGTTCAAATCTTCACTGAGAATAGAAATGTCATGACTCAGTTAACAATGCTTTATTATTCACATTGATCTTTTTTTATAGTGTTCTTTATCTCAAAAACATTGTAAATCAGATATCTTCCTCCCACTCTTTTGTTCATTTGCAAATTTTTATTATTCTAGTTTAAAAAAGCAATGGAGTGTCAAGAGTCAGTGTATATTGTTTATGTTCTTTTTTGCTTTAAAATTACTTTTAACTATAAAAAGTAAGATGTACAGCAAGAAAAAAAAAAGCTGTATTTAAGGATGCTTAAAAAAAGAATTGAAGGGATCAGTGAGAATTTGGTGTTGTTCGCTTACTCTTTAGAGTTGTAACAGACTTTGCACGAAGGGGGACCAAGCACTTTATGAAAAGATTTACATGTGCTAATTCAAAAGTCCCTATTGCATCAGACATCATCATCTGCATTAGACACTGTCCTGGTTTGGGTTAGAACAGAAATTCTGTTCTATGACTTTTACTTTTCAGCTAAGTCTGTCTGAAGTTAGCAGCATGTTTACCAGACAGAGTCTACTTCTAGCAGCGATAACGCTCCATGTTTATAGTTGGTATCAAGGATTGGTATGTGAACCAAGGTCATTGATAGACTTCGTGTACCACACGGGGGGTGCAGAAAAGTAAAGGCTGCACCTTCAGGGAGGATCAACCGGGACAGGTGACCCTAAATTAGCCAACAGGGATATAGCATCCCATATACGTCATATTCAGTATAAAGCTGAGGGATCACGAGGGTCTCGCATCCTCTTGCCCCTTCTCTCCTGACCTTTTCTCCATTTTGGTTTTCCCTGAGCTCAAGCTGCTCTCTCAGCTCCGGGACTCTTCCTCGCTGGGTTTGGCCTTGGCAGCTTCAGCTTTGCCCTGAGGCCTCCGGCCCCGGTCTCAGCCCCCGGCTCAGGCCTTGGCTGGGCCCCAGGTTCTGGGCCGCATCCCTGAATCCAGCTCCCGGTTTCCGTCTGCTGCTGGGCCCTTCCACAGCATCAGTGGGGACGGGGACGGATTTACCATCTAGGGGTTGGGTTTGACACTGGTTTTGTACATATTTGTGTATATTTCCCTTTTATTATTACTCCTTAATAATAATTGGAGTTAGTCTGGAGAGTAGCAGGATCTTAGGACATTTCAATTGCTGCTTGCTGATAGGTACTTCTCTTTTTTTTTCTTTTGTCTATTTTGAATTAATTTCCTCCAGTTTATGATCAGTGCATCCTAGCACCCTGTTGTTTCTCCAGCAGCTCTTGGAAGAGAGCATCCTCTCTGGGAGTCTCTGAGAAGGAGTGGTTATTTCTGAAGATGAATTTAAGCCCCAGGTTGGATTTTTGGATCTTTTAGGTGGTGAAACAACGTTAAAAAGATTCTTTAAAGAAAAAGAATGTCTTCTTTACATGTTCTGCTGTTTGTTTCTTTCTGTTTCAAGGTTGTACTCTTCTGACACTTTACTAAGAAGGATAATTAAACAAACTCAGAGCACGTAAGTCTCAAACAGAACCAGAAATGAAAACACGCAACCCTGCCCTTCCCCTTCCAAGCAGAGGGCTAAGCATCTCTATTATGTTTTATTAATATCAGTAGGTCATCTCAGCCACTACAGGGCCATGCCAGTCCCTCTCCCTTTCCCAGGCTCCAGGGATTTGGGATGTACAACCCCACATAGGGCCCCTAAGGCCACCCTGCTGATGGGGCTGCATGGACACCCTTCACTGGGTGCTGGGACAGGTCCATTCCAGCGCTTACGGACAGCTTCTTGTTGTATCACAGGGGTATCTCAAAACACTCAAATTCTCTTTATTCCTCACTGCAGAGTGTGAAGTTGGAGATTTTGATGCATTATTTCTTCTGAACTGACAGTGTTGTTTTCAAATTAAAGGAAAAATCAACATCATCATCATCATTATTATTACTATTATAGGCCTTGCCTCAACAGCACTGCTGCATTAATTCAATCTTTCTTCCTTCTCACGGTTAATTACTCAGCCCATCAATGAGGTTAAGACCGTTTGCCAATATGACCAAGTTTAAGATGCAAAATCCTAAGCAGAGCAGAGTAGCCAGAAGTGGACAGGGCTTTATTTAATACCCTGGCACGGTAACTGAAGATAGGTCTCACCCACATACATGCTTGTGCAATTGCTCATCCTGTTCACTTTGAGAAATTTATAGGTAATGTAAAAGAGAAATTACTGAGTTTATTACAAAAGATTTTTTTTTTTCCCATGAAAAACTCCATGTCACTACATTTGGAAGGCAATTAAAATGCTCAGGTTTATTTTTGGTAAGCACTATCTATTGAAACATGAATATATCAGAGAGATCTCTAGGCAGAATTTGAGAACTTCCCAATGAAAAGACAGCATAGTGTCTTCCTTTCATGTACCAAGGTCTTTGGCAACTGTGCCGCTTTCTGAATGACACTGAAGTTACGTGCCAAGAGTTTATTCCCAAAGCAGGTATTGCACATGGTTGTGGTCACAAAGATATCCCTACACGTCGTTAATGTTAGAGGAGTTCCAAGGCTGTCAGCATTTTGATTTGGTGGGGGGAAACACCATCAAAACCACATATATTCTTAAATTATATCCAAACAGTTCAAACACCATGAAATAGAGCTGCACATCACAACGTTTTTCATAGATGGTCCTTAAAGCTCTACTGGTGGCAAACTGGCAAGTGATAATATATGACTACAAAACCCTAGATCTTCTAAGTTATAAAAGCTTTTCTTTCAGTCAAATCCAATGATGAGCAGCAATCTGTGAGAATCATATGTCTTCTAGAGGCTTTCCTAGTAAAAGCTTCCATGTTTTCCTCACTCATCTGCATACTATATACTGGAACACAACCGGGAGCTGGACTTGTCCACTATAGCAAACATTATTAATCTTATTATCATCTGAGCATGTCCCTGGGTGCTGCCGAGCAACCTTTGCTGAACCGTGCTGGAAAACCGTTTATTTAACTCCACAAGGGCTTAATCCAGTATCAGCAGATGTCAGTGGAAAGACTTTCAGAGAGCTCAACAGATCAGGCTCCAGAACAACCTCCAGTACAGTAGCCTTCTCTGGATTTCTTTGCTCTTTTCCTCAGAAAGAGTTGTAGACAAAGGAATTAGCATTATCTGACAAAGATAGGTGCAGAACATCTATTTTAGGGGCACACAGGAGGCATCCACTGTTTCTTAATGATGTGATAAGTACTTTTAGGACAGTGCAATCTTGCCAGCTCTGGCAAAGGCAAACATGGTAACTATTCTGCTCACAGTATTAAATACACTTCTCTCACTGTGTAGTGGAAGGATGTGTTTAAACTCACAGTCTATCACTATTCCTGGATAGTGTAGGAGAGTCCAGGAACACTCAAGATGTCTTTTCCTGTATATTAACTTGTTCAGAACAAAATAGTGTTCTTAGAAAACATGAATCTCATGGCAGAAGAAAGTTTCCTTCATGACTGTGCTACAAAGGTGTCCAAGCAGCTGCTTGTTCATTTGAGAACATGAAATATTAGGTTCAGCCTGCTCACAAGTGCAAACACATAGTTTATTCTCACCATGGCACCTTCACTGTGGTCATTTCCACCTGGCTTTGTAATGTTGGCAAGTCCAGCACTAGCACAATGTCTTCATTGTACAAACTTTCAGAGGAGAGCTGCAGAGTTTCTGCAACCTCAGTGCAATGTCAGCTTCTCCCCAGTGCCCACTGTTTGTCCTGCTTTGCAAGGAACTGTGCTCCCAGAAAGTTCTGCTAGTGTCCAAAGTGAGCAGTGGACACCAGGGGTTTCAGGTGCTGCTAGATGGTAGGTCAGCACACCCCACCCATCTGTGGACCATGCATAAGGATCAAAGGGTTGATTGGGCAACCTTCAGTGCACCGAGCTTGCCAAAGCCCCAGAGTGGCACCTCTTATCCATCCCACTCGTGCTACCTGGGCATGGGAGCGGGTGAGAGCTCAACTGTCTGCTCAACACTTCCTCACATCAAGACTTCCATTAAAGCTTTTGCTCAAGGCTCAGGTGTATAACGTCCTCCTTGCAAGGAGGCCACAGCCCAGGCCCTGAGAGGAAAAAGTGGTTGTCAATGAAGTAGAAGAAGTGTCACTGTTTTAACACAGATTAGGCAAAATCTAACCCTCATTAATCCTTCAGAGAAGGGCCTCTGGTTTGTTCTTTTTTTTTTTTTTTTCCCCCAGTCTATTCTGTATTCAAAGCAAGTACATTTTTTCTGTCACTATACCGCTATTGTTAACAACTATAAATGTATTAAAAACACAGGGGCATTTTAGTATGTGTATTGTGCATAAGAAATATTGTTACATGACAAGCTCCAATTGGCAAGTGAAAAGAGGTTTTATTGAAGGAAATAGCAGTAGCAAACAGTGAACTATGCAGAATAATGGTAATTTTTCCTTTAACATTGGCAGCGCGCGTTCACTTAATATGACTGCTCCTCTGTCTCTGCCTCATCCAGACCCAGAGGACCTGTTAGACAAGCAGGCAGCCACCTCTCTCTGGGATCAAGCTGTCAATGCAAACTTGCTTTCTTTCTATTTCTTGGAGCTAAGCTATACCCCCAGAGCTCCTGAAGCTTTTCCTGAGTGAAAGCCTTAAAAAAGCTCCATTCTAAATTACATCACACGAGCTGTTCTCTTCAGACTGACAGAACAAAAGCAAGAGGGGGGGAAATGCCAAAAGTACCATCTGAATGACTTCTGAGTTACACAGAATGATTTACCTCCTCATGCTTTATCAGAGCAGACTAACGTTGTCTTGACCTTGCCTACCAAAGCCCCAGCAGTGTCCTCTAACTATTAGAGAAAGTTTGCATCGTGCGTGTTTGCAATGCAAATAAATGCAGAGCCGCTGGATGCAGGCTTTTTGTTTGCAGCAACAGGAGTTTGGGTGTCCCGTTAAGAAAGGTCTTAACGGTGACATTGTGCTTTCTAAACTTTTTTAGATGACTTGGTCTCCCAACACAGTCAACTCATCATTACTGGAAGAGCCCAGTCTGTGGTGTTTCACTCACCCTCTAATCAGCAGGAGGTCAATTAATGGTCAGGGTGAGGACTGCTGAGGGCTACTGCCAAAATCCAAGACATTGGCTACACCTGGGACTCTCCAATTATGGTCATCATTAGAAGCAGAGATAAGCACCACCCACTTCTGCTGTGGCTGAGTAGGAAACAGATAAATTAGCATATCTATCCCCTTTAAGGGCTTTCAGGTGACATGGATTAGTTTGAAAACCCTCACTCAGGAAAACATCCTCAGCTGGGAAGGGAGGGGGCCGTGGACGTTCCTCCTCCTTCGGCAGATAAATAAAGGTAAGAGGAAGAGAGCAATGTTGTGGTTGTTCTTCAGGGAAGGTATAGGTTAGTACTCTTTGTAAGATGGCTATGTGTCAGTTTTTGAGTGCTGCCTGATCCTAGAGTAATCCATTGAGAGTTTGCAGCTGTAACATGGAGATTTTCTGTGGCTCATATGCTGGCAGTTTTGGGGTTCTTACTCAATTCTTATAAGAAAATGGTTGTGAGGCTAAGATTTTTCTATTCTCATAACTCAAAGCTTGTAGGCTTTGTCCACAGCACAGCATTTCTGTGCTTGTTTTCCTGTTTTGAGTGAACCTTAATATGTTTATTTTCAGTCATTAGTACAAACAATAGCCCCACTTTCAAGATGGGTTGAAGACTGCAGCAGGTGATGAGCCATGGAATTAGAATAATTAAGCTCCTTTTGTTGCCCGAAAAGCAGCACTTCTGTGGTTGCAAAGATATGGTGCCATGCCCTGTTATTGTGGGGAGAAGGAACTGTAGAAGGTGGAAGATTTACCTGAGTCTCGATGGGGCTGTCCAGTTTGGGAAAACAAGACTGGAAGAGGGAGGTTTCCATAAACAGGAAAAGTTCCTCAGCTGGTGAGGTCGTTTTGTCAACTCACGTAGGCAATAGTGTTCTATAAATACCTCAAAACTGTCTTGTTATCAGAGGTAAAAGTAAAGCTACTGGGGCTGGAGAGTTAGCTCCCTGACTTTAGAAGTATTAAAAAAAAAACAGCCCTTCATAGAAGCTTGGAGATATTTCTTCCCTATAAAGATCCAGCATCTTCTGGCCTCTCACTGAGAACTTTTTCCACAGGGGACACAGGTAGTTTTCATACGGTCAACACAACTCATCCAGAGGAGCAGGGACTCTCCAAGGATCCTGACTTAGCAATATTCATCCCTGAGCTTCTGAGTGAGTAAAGTTTGTGGCTTTTGCTATGTTTTGGGGGGTTTTTTTGGTGGCTTGTGTCTGAGTTGTCTTTGTACATCTGATAAGTGAAATGGTTCTGCCTTGATGAGTAAGGGACCATCCTAATGCCCATTAAAACTGATGGAAATGCTTGGCTTCAGGGCATACTGTATCAGGTGTTGTATCTGCTTCCTAAGCCAAATCGTGAAAATCTTAATTAAGCAAAATCTTCATTAAAATAATTGCAACCGAGCAAAATGCTGGTAATGAACCTGAATACAGACCTCATCTGTGTGCTTTGTTACATCTTTGTTCCTACCAATGGTACATATGAAGGTGCTGGGCTTCAAGTTTTTGAAACTAGCAGAGTAAGTTATTAATGTAACCCCTGTAAAACATGTAGTCTAGTTTTCTGAACCATGGTTTTAGAATGTCATAGAGGTTCAAGTTCAGCTCATCCATCTCTAGTTTTCTGTTTAAACACGGCAACACTTCCTATGATTTTAGGTGCATTAAGGTTTTTCACTGCCTTTCACCACCATTGTGTCTGAGTATCTTAAAATCAATAACAAGGCAACACAGAAAACTTCATGGTGTTTGTAGCATTTCACATTTCTCTGCTGCTTGAAGGGGAAGACATAGATCTCACCTAAATGACTGAATACTTGGGTGACATTGTGATCCCCCTGGATGCAAAGTTTTGTGGCACCCAGGGGTTGCTCAAAAGAATAAGATTCTGCAGGTTTTTCTGTAAATCTGGTACTGAATGTGAATTGTGGAAAATGCCTACCTTGTAAATAGCCTAGCTTGTAAATCCCAAGTTGTGCTTGTAATAGTGGCAATGAGAAGCTTGCTTGTTTATAAATTGAGGCAAATATAATATTGAGACAACAG
>WEIS01029691.1:0-11258 GCA_013389965.1 Todus mexicanus | reverse complement strand
GCACTCTTCTTCATCATCGCCTTCTGCGACCGCCCTGCTGCTCTGCCCGAGCCATGCTGTTTCTCTCCAGAGAGCTCCAGACGTTCCCTTCCCATCATCTCATGTGATTTCCAGCAAAGAACTCAAAAATGTCATCAGGTGATTTATTGGGGGGCAAAGGCATTTCTTTGGTGTTCGTGAATCAGTTGTCTAATGGATGTGTCCTACTCAGAACCCTGTGCACCAGTGTGCGATGAGTGCCCGCTCAATTCTTCAACACACTTCTTCCACTGGATTCAAGATCACCTGAGGAAGCCAAAGTGCTAATACTGGGAGGAGAAAAAAATCCCACCCTGCCTCTAGTTTAATAAATACTGGACTTTTAAAAATATTATAACATTTCAGTAATGTGCATACACATTTTAGGAAGGCATTAGTTAACCATTTGAAACCTGGCAACTACCAGGTTACTGAAGATTACTTCATTGGAGAATTCAGTGGAGGAATATGTCTAATTTGAGTTTTTTAAAAGCATTTTCTTAGTAGTAGTCTCACAATTAAGAAAGTTGAGCTTCTTGTACCGTCCTTGATGGATTGTTATGTAGTGCACAAGCCAAGATATTCCAGCGTTGGGTTTTTTTAAAATTTCAGTAGTATCTCTCTTAGCATGCTAATGCTGAGGTTGTCAGTCCTCTGAATGACAGGAGGAAAAGGTGATTGTCTTTGATGCTTTGATAGCTAGAACCTTTTTAGCAAGCATCCAACTTAAAAGATATTTTTTTCTGTTGTCAAGTGCCGTGTTTCATTTTGTAGATGACACAGAACTACACCGGCCCATGTCTCATTGGCTTTTCCTTGAGACAGAAAACACAAAGTCTTACAACTTTATCGAAGTGTTTCATTGTCCCACGCACCGATACTAAAGACTGGATAAATGATGCCTGTTTAACTGTTGGAGAACTGACATTGCTGTGCCACTAAAGGATGTTGTCTGTTAAGGAGAGAGGAATATGCTTTCTAACCTTAACAATTTATTCGATTACCTTAAAAATCAACTTAATTTAAGGCAGTTAAAAAGAAGCTGGTCATAGAAGCTCTGCAGTCTAAGGAGTGAAATTTAACTCTGATGGTAGCCTGAACTGTGCTAGCTTCATCATGTTTATGTTTACGTGACAGTTAACAGCATGATCGCGACAAAATGATTTTATAGTTCCCCAAACTCTATTCTTATTTAACTGCTGTCTGTGGTAAGCTGCTCTTCGGTTATTCAGTGAACTGTCGTAATTGTCCCTCTTGTCTCTACCTTTTTTTCTTGTTTTCCTATGCCTTCTTTTCAGGCTGTGCTAGCACACAGATGATCAGCAACAGATTAAGAGCTGCTTATGGTTAACCAGCTGTGGGCTAGGACCTGATCTAACAAACCGTTAAACATGGACCTTGTTCTGTTGATGTCAGTCATGACTATATGTGTTCTTAAAGGTGAACATATGCTTTAGTGCTTTAATGAATCAGTCTGCAAGGATATTTGTATGTTAATGTCAGGACTGGCGTGAGGAGGAAAAAAGGTGACTTTTCCTAAGCAGTGCTTCTTTGGTGGTGTCCAGCAGAGTTTTTTGGAGACACTACCTGGAAATTATTTCAGGTTTTATTACTGGGGGAAAAATCTGACATACTTTCTTGCAGATAAGATTCATGATTCCAGTCTGATTTGACTCAAAATTTAGGAAGAAGTATCTGGATCTGGCTTGGACAAATGCTGCTTTGTCCTTGATTGAGGTTTATCAAATTCTTATGTCAAACATTTAGAGGCCTGTGAGAGAGTTTCGTGCTGTTTATGGTTGGACCCATCCTTCTTTTGTAAAGAGAGATTAGAGGGCTGTGTAATTAGATACAGCACGTTTCTTGGAATAAAATGCACAGATTCCTTAAATACCAGAGAAAGAAAAATGGTGCTCATTGTATTGGTTTTGCTTCAGTCTTTACTTCATTGTGGATATGAAGTTAAAACTCTGGTATTGAAGAGTGTTTTAAAGATTCCAGCTGAAACCAGGACAGTAAGTTAAATTATCTACGGTACTTTTCCTTTATAAATGTCAGAGATATCTTATTAGTATTGCTTAAGTTGTCTGATTTTTCTTTATACTAGCAATAGAGCAAGTTATATGTGTGACTTGATATGGAAAGGATTATTCAAAACATAAGGAATAAAAAATAAATTACTTCTCAAATGTTTTTAAGAACCCAGACTGTACATATTTTACACAATATTTTAGTAATACGCTCCCTTTTCTAAGAGAAGTTTTAAATCAGTAAGGATCAGCCTAATTTCTTTTGTTTAAGAAATAAATATTAACACAACTGTCACATTTTTTAAATAGAAAATTCAAATATTTGAAATGAGGTAGCTATACTGTTGTCATATTACAGATGTTAGTATGCAAATAAATTAAAACAGGAGAATTATGCTTCTAAACTGAAATTTATTTGTTTGAATTTGAAGGTAGTGCGGAAATAGAATAGTAGATACTTTGTTGTATGGTTGGCTGCAATCTTTTTCAGCATTGGGAAACTGCAGAGTGTTAGAAAGTTACAGCTTCAGGAAAACCAGGGTGTTTTGTCTTGCTTTAATGTTATATGTGAAATAGTTAATGCTGAGGACTTAACTGCTTTGAAGATTCCATAGCTCTTCTGTCAAGACTGATACTGTTAAGTATCAGATTTCAAGAAGAGGTCCATCAGGTTATGTGAGGATTCCATTAGAACTACCAAGACTGAAAAGTCGAGTCAGTAACCTGAAAGGGAAGCATAAAATAGTATGAAGAGGCCATTTTGTATATAAGAAACAATATTAAGCATATCAATGCTTAATATCAAACAATATTAAGGATATCGGTGCTTTTGTGTTTGGATAAAATACTGTTACTACATTGAGTTAATCTTACAAAGTGGACTTTTTGAAGCAGTGCTTGAAAAATCCATGTAATGAGAATACAGGTGAAGATGCTGAATTAAATTTTGGGTTTCTTTTTGCCATTCAAGTTGAAGATGGCAATTAATGCAGCCTTCTCGATCTTTTCGCATTTAGTCATTCAGCATAAAGCATGAAGCTCTCAATTCAAGCCTCCATACAGCCAGTGATTGCTTCCTACTATGCTGAATAGGGCTGTTTCTGAACTGCGACTAATCAGCAGAGAGTAGGCTAACTTCACACCAGTTATTGAAAACGCATTTTCATACAGCTTCTTGACTGATAAATATCCAACCAGAATTCTCTTAAATGTTGTAGTATGCATCACTTTTTAGAAATGTTTAGAAATGCATGTATAATATCAACTGTACAAATATGGGTTTGTAATACTTCTTAGCATATTCATTATGAATTCCTGAAATGCTGAGTTATCTCTGTCCTGCAATATATCTGTGCTGAGCAAACTGTGGCTGGGGGCCAAATCCATTTTACAGCCATCCAAAACAGTCTTGTGACCAATCAATCATGTTTACACTTAGAAAATGCCCATAGTGTAAGCACCTAAGGCACCGTGCATAATCCATGCTAAAATAAATATGATATACTATCTCTGAATAGTGAAGCCAGGTGAAATTAGACATGTGCCTCTGAGGTTGCGGTAGATAAAGGAATCCAGTTCTGTAGGAGGAGATGATTAACACGTGGTACGAATGCACACAGTTCATAAGGCAGTTGCACTTTTGAGATGTGAATGGAAAATTGATTGAATGTCTGACGGGAATGAAAGGATAGCGAATAAGAAGGTTTTATAAATGGGACACAATCAGGCCACTGAAACTTCTGCAAATTAATTTTTAGCTCTACGGAGAAGACTGTCCTCTATCACAGTCACAACTCCATAAGCTTCAATTACTTCTAAAATTTACCTGCTGTTTTGCCAGGGTATTGACTGTAAGAGCA
Source organism: Todus mexicanus (assembly GCA_013389965.1). NCBI lineage: Eukaryota > Metazoa > Chordata > Aves > Coraciiformes > Todidae > Todus > Todus mexicanus. The sequence continues at coordinate 7,351 of WEIS01029691.1, read as the reverse complement.
GACAGCCCTCAGGCTTACCAGATTTTGGAGTAAGAGTACTGTGTCAAGTGTGCAACTTGGCAGCTTCTTTTTTTTAAAAAAAGGAAACTAACTCAGTGTCATGAATGAGAGATTTTTTTTTTTTTTAAAACGGGAAAAAAAAGCTACAGTCTGCACTGGGTCTGGATACTGAGGCTTATTTAAGAACGAATGACATGAGGTTTCACCCTGTTTGATGATGTCACACTTGCATTGCACCTTCTCAGAGTCACCTTTCTGAGGTCTCTGATTCCCCTCCCAGCAGAGAGGGTGCTGGCGATGTTAGGTGGCACTGAAAGTCAGGTAGAGTGGTGCTGTGCCACTGCTTGCTGTTACCTGTCATGTGTGTCACTGGCCAAGGACCACAGCTGGCCCCCTGATATTTGCCTCCATGCATGAGCCTGAGCTCCAGGATCTGTTCTCCAGCCACCATCTTCACCTCCTTCTCCCTGTTCTCCAAACCCCCCAATATTTTCCCAGTCTAACCGTCCCATGTGCAGAAGCACAATGTGTGATCTGCTTCCTAGTTTGTGGTTCTGTCTCATGTCCATACCAGCTGCAGATAGCAAGGAGCAGGTCTGTGTTTGGACATTCAAAGGTTCAGTTTTGCTCCCCCCTGTTACATGCTGCCCATTAGCTTTTGCAATTTCAGTTACTTTTCCAGTTTTTGCCAACAACACCCCAGCCCTCAGCTCTTAGTAGCCTTCTTGTGCAACTCTGAGTATCCAGCTGCTCTGTGTGTGTTACAGCAGTAATCTTTGAAAGAAAGTAGTGTTTTTTCAGAAGGGGTGAAATGGTTTAGACAGTGCAGAATTTATTCTAAGCCATGAATCCAGTATTTACCATGCAGGTAGAAAAGAAAAATGCTTCCTGTTCTGCTAATCCTTGGCTGGATAATTGACAGCCTTCTGGAACTTCATTTCTAGCCTTTTTCAGCTTTTGTTGATAAAGACACAAAAAAGACAGAGATGTACAAATGGACTGTATATAGCGTATAATTCATTTTGTAGAGCTTGAACATCTAGCTGAATGTGCCATTGATTTACCCTGGCACTAATTCCTTGTGAGTAGCTCGTTTTGAAAGTAGCTACCAGTTGGCATATTTGCACGAGCATTGAATTCTGTCACACAGTCACTGTTGTATTAAAAACATGAAGTGCAGCGAGGCTGGAGAGCCTTTAAAAGTGAGATATCAATAGAGGCCGGGAGTTGCATTGTTATTCTCAGTACATACAGCTTAAAAAACCTGAACAGAGTAAGCGATCTGTTACCAGTAGTGTGCAGTTCGTGGCATGGATTCTTCTTGCAGAACACGTTAGCAATGTTGCGTGTATCAAAAAATGGCACTTGCAGCCACTTTAAAGTCCGTATGGTATCTGCTATGATTGCCTTAATAACAATAGCATAATTACGGGTATTATAGCTTTACAGGACTGAATGCGCAACAAACATTGCTTGTGAGCAGCAAGTTTTCAGAAGAGATGACAGCTGTTTTAGAACCGAAATTATAGCTTATTTATTGTGTGTATACATGTGAGCTAGGCACAAAATAGTGAAAGAATGAAATCTGCCGAGGAACTGTTTCTTGCCGTTATTTTGCAATAAAAAAGCTAGTTGTATACTAATGAACAATAAGAATGGGATGGTTGGAAATAACATATTTCTATAAAATAAGTTTCAAAAGTATGCCTCTAGTATCAAGTTGCTATTTTTTCCCTTTTCTTAGAAGTAGAAGATGAGAAGGAGGAGCTCCTTCAGAATTGGAAAACTTTACTCAGTAGTGGAAAGTTGTTGAGAACAGAGCAGGGAGAAGGAAGGGTCTGCTGAAGGTTCATGATTCTTTGTATGGATCTTGGAACAGGAAGTCCCTGCAGGCTGCTCTGGCAGGGACAGCACTGACCTGCAAGCAGTGACCCTTGTACAATTACCCCAGGCATTAGGTATGAGAGTGAGTTGAGTTCAAAGGATTGGTTGCAAGAAGGTTAACTCCAGACTAGGGTTCTCTTTTCCCTCTTTTCCATAGTTTTTCTAAATCTATGCCTGTCCGAAAAAGTGCTGAGTACCACTCCAAAATGTTAGCTCCCTCAAGCCTTTAAACACTGATGTTGACAATGATAGCCAGGTCTTTAGGATAGGATGCTAACAAAAGTATTTTAAGAAGGTGTATTTTAATTAAAAGTTAGTTTTATACTGATACTCACTTGTCTTAGTAATTTGTATCGCTCACAGATTTTAGGAACTTGTTGCAGGTTACAGGAAGTTCAAAGTTTTTGCTTGCACAGTTACTGCAGGTACTGCCACCGTCTCACAGAATTGAAGAAATGCAAGGTGGGAGCTTGTAAAGCTGTATTGAGGAAGTTGTGGGGGGCAGAGGAATTCAGATGTACATCTGTTCATTGCTGCTGATGAGCGAGAGTGTGGTTTCCAAGACAGAGAAAAAAAATAAAAATACATGTATTACTGATGAACAGACATTTTGTAGCAAGGCTTCGAAAACTTTAAAATTCAGTATCAGCTGCTGTACAAACACAAACCAGGGCTCTTGCGTGTACAAAAAGGAACTTTCTGTCCATGTGAAGGATCTTGGCACAAAAGGAGTTTTCAAAATATTGTAAGGTTGTTAAAAACTGGTTCCCTCGCATAAATTAATGTAAAATTTCTAGTGTGTGCTGTGAGTCCCATTGGTTGTGTCTCACCGAGATGTAAAACTAGGAATGAGCTCTGATTTACCCTGTAGTGATGCTCTGACAACGCTGCTGGACAATTTCCGTGTAATAGAGGAGCAAGGTTGATCAGAGATAAATGAGGCTACAAAAAGCAACTTCAGCAATTCCAAAAATCCTGAATGCTGTGACAGAAAAAATAGTTGTGAACAGAAATTCGGTGTAATCCCTGTTTAGGTTATATATCGCATTCCTGTAGGTTGTGTGTCTGTGTACATACAGGACTTGTATGCAACTGGGTGCAGTGGGGGTCTTTGAGGAGCTTTCCTGAGCGCTACAGCCATGCAAAGTGAAGGTGAAGGCCTCTAAAAGATGGGTTGTATGGCCATTTTCACAGGCAGAGAGGTATCTTAAGCCCTTCCCCGAGCTGCTCGCTTCTGTGCCTCTGCTGCTGCTCAACACTTGCTGTGATCCTGCGTGGAGCCAGCAAATCCCCTGGTGCCTTCCCATCATGAAAACAAGTGTCTCCTTGGAATTTCAGTTGCAGAGAGTTTCCGTGCTCTGACAGTTGACATGGGCAGCAGGGAGATCTCTTTTCTGTGTGGAAGAGATTTATCCAGAACTACCATATGGTGGCTTGCTTTGAAAATACTCCAGAAATTCGGAACTCTTTGTAAAAAAAACAGGTTTAGTTATTTGGCTGGTTTTGTGGGTTTTTTTTTTTCTTTTCAGGATCATTTTATACCCAGTCATATGCCAAATCTTTCAACTGGCAAATACTGTCAGATTTTTTTAATCTCTTTTCTGCTAAAAATCATTGTCAGCAATGCGAAACTGTGATGTTGACTGTGCAGTGATGGTGCTTAAGTAGCTTTAAATTTTGTAGATCTTGTTAATGTCTCTGAAAAAAAACCCTTTAAAATGCAGTAGACTTTAATGGTCTTGGCTTTTCTTTTTTTTTTTTGTGGCTGCCTGATTTTTTAATTCTTAATTATTATTTTTTTTACCCAAGCTATGAAATGGTTGTTGGTCTCGTAATTTTATGGAAATGCTTTGTAAAATAATAACCTTGTTACTGAGTTTCATCTGTAGTCTCTGATGTAATTTACAGCAAAGTTTTAAAAAAAACGTTTAGCAAATTGCCAGAGCTCATTACCTAATGCATTGAATTACAGATGGAAAGAAACGCTGTAGTGAGTTAATATGAGTTAGTGGGTTAATAATCTCTGGTCCTATTGGGACCAGGCTGCGATATCTTTAAAATGTATACATCCTAAGTATAATATATGGTGTAATTTCAAGGCCACACTTGTTCCAACGTAGGCATTTGTGTGGAATTTGTTTTACTGAATTCCAGAACACTGTGCATAGAAATCCAACAAATATGGTTATGTTAGACAGGAAAAGGGATTGTTTTTTCTTCTTCAGTAACATCAACAGGTTTTCCAGTTGCAATTTAAAAGACTGAAGGACTGCTTTTCCTTTAGGAAAATGTTGTGTGAAATTCTGATAGATAAAAAAAGATTGAAGCTGATGAGGATTTTTTTCTTTTAAGGGGGGGGAAAAAAGTCTCTTCTAGCATGCAATGTTTGGATCTGTAACAGCTTCCAAATTCTGATTTTTGCTAACATAAGCTTGTATTAAAAAAAAAAATATATATAGAACAACATGTTACACTGAAAGTAAAAAACTGAAAATTTCTTTCTTTTTTCAGAAATGAGTTGCGGAAGCTTGTGACTGTCTTTTGGCTTTTTTCCACTTCAGAATATGAAGGGGTTTAGATGAGGAATATTTGCCATAAGAAAAGATATAATTCCCAGTGAAATCTAGTCTTTGCAAAGCAGTCAGCTAAACTATTATAGTTTGATTTGATTTTAATTTCTGACTTTGTAAGGTGCACCTTACAAATGTCATAGAGGCATCTGTTGATTGGGTGTTATAATCAGGATTCAAATCAAAATAATGTATTTCTAAGATGATGGGACAGGTTTGCTGGATTCTCCCAGCATTGGTTCAGCACTATTAATGCTCAAGAGTACTTTGCCTGTCCTGATTTCCCAGCTAAGGAGTTACTTCGAGAGATTCTAGCTACTGCTACTGCTCTGTTGTTGTTTGTCTTTGCTGTGCATGAATCTGGTGCTGGTGAGAGAACAAGTCTGCTGTGATGAATCTTCTGAAGAATTAATTTAGGAAACAGTCAGTCTTTCTGACTTATTTTTGATGATGGAACTGACTCAAGGAGGAAAAAAAAAAATCTTGCTGATTACATCTTTCCAAATTTTGTAGGCATGTAATGTCATCCATTAGGCTGATAGAGGTCTTGCCAGAGTTTCCATCTCAACTGGAAGACTTTCTTTCCTTTAATGGACATTGAATGTAGTCCGAGTAAAGCCTCAGCAGGTCTGTAATGAAATGAGTGTAATGCTGAATTCTCTTTTGCCTTCTTGGCATAGTCATCTACATCTGAGACTCATCTGTTGAAATGTGCAGTGTGACCTAGCAACCCTTTATTCCATGAGGAAAGGACATGAAATAGGATCAGACCAGAATATATTGAAATACCCCCACATTTCATCTGTAGTAAAAGACCCTTGCACAGAGCTGGGATCATCCTCAAAGTGATTAATTATTTTTCCATATTTGTTTATTGAGTCCCAAATATTGTGGAGTAAATTTATATCATATAAACTACACCGGTTGTCAGAAATCAGTTTTCCAGTGAGTATTCTGGTACTAAACCTTGTCGGCTCTTAAATTCAGGGGTGTGCCATTGAGAGTTTTGGTAGAACATGAGGAAAGTTGTTGCTGTGGTATAATATATAATACAGAAGGGATTTGTGCTGAAATGCTGGTAAGCACAAAGAGCAGAGAATTTTCCTTTGCCAATTTCCATTGTCAGAGATGTTCCAACATAGATTTCAGGGGAGAAGTGCTGACTTGACATGAGACAAGCAGAATTTTGCTTTTTGCTTTTATGAGTCGAGTTCAATCAACACCTCTCTTGTCATCAGGAAATAGATGTTGCAAAAAAAACAAATGTGCAGGATAAAATTATCTGTTTTGCTTTGTTTATTTTCAGTGAATGCCAAAACTGAAACTTTCAATGGCTGATCATTTAATGATCAGAATAATCAGTTCAGCTGAAATAGTGTGCTGGTTTAGGTAGGGCCTGGTTTTAAATCTAACCTATTTAGGCTAGAGAGAAACTTGAAAACATCATTAGAATCTTAATGTATTTGCAGACAAATACCTGCATATTCCCACTGAGTAATTCTGCTACTTAAATGTTCTTTGCTCTTCTGGTCCTGTATCTGCCTGTGATCTTCAGGACGATTCCTTGAAGATCAAGGAGTCAAAGCCAACCAACACAAATATAAAAGTGTTGACAGTAGAGGAGGAATCTGCTTCTTTGCAATCTTAATCTTGGATTTGTCTGAGTTTCAGCATTGCACAAACAGCTGAAGGACTGGAGGGAAGACCAATGGTGGGGGTTTCTCTCTTGATGTAATATTGCTTAGAAAGTAGAAAACTGCATCTTAAACTAGTGCAGTCCTTTTGTAACTCTTACTTACTTCTTGCTGGTTGATTAGACTGTTTGTATTACTATGATTCTATACTAATTTTAATAATTAACCTGTTTTTTTCTGTCTCTTATTCATCCAGTCAGTGATTGTAATATTTTTTGCTTTGAAAAAGGATGTAGGTGCCATCAATAGAAATGGATTTTTAAATTGCCTTCATCACCTTGACTTTACCAGAGAGGTTGGTAGCCCTTAAACACTAATGGAAGACAAACCATTGCGGTCTTTTTTTCAAAAGACAAAACAAAGAGTCTGGTCTTCCTACAGATAAATATACAGAATATTTAATATGATTAAATAAATTTAGTATTGATAGAAGCAGCCATGCATGAAGAAGAAGAGTTGTACAGATAGATAGTTATAAAAAGTACTATTTTGTAAAGACAAGTAATTGCCTTTACATGTTACTCTACAAGTCTCATGTTTAAAATTTGGTATGAATATTCAAGTAAGGTTCTTTAATGTGTTAAAATTATATGTATATAAAAGTCTTACTTCATATTTGTCTGCTGAGGTTTGTTTCCTGCAATAGGAAAATAGGAGTTATCTTAATTAAGTAACGTTTTGTGTGGAATACATTCTTATTCAAATTCATTTGTCTTCGTTCTATCATCCATTGAAGAAGAACTTGTAGAGATGAGTTGCATACCCATATGCCAACATGGTAAGGTCAAAATGCAGTGACTTGTAAAGTCTTTTTCTTATAAGTATATTCCAGACTATTCCATCTATTTTCTTCTCATCAGAATGAAATAATAACCAACATTTGCTTTACCCAAGATCCTCTGTTCCCCAAGAGCCCTTCAGCATTAGTTTTAACACACCTGAAAACGCTAATGAATTTAAAAATACCAGAAGCAGAGTTTAAGCTGATTACATTTAGTGCCTTTTTCTTCTGTACGTGACTCGAGCTCTCTCATCTTCCCTTAAGTTGAGCATTTCTGGAGGTTTTTGCATTTGCACACTTTGCATGTGGTGCCTTCCAGGATAAGGCCTCTGCCATTGAAAGTTTGTCAGATGAGTAAGGAAAAAGCAAACTATTGTGTCAAAGCAGAGCTGGAAAGGATATAAAAAGATCTTAAATGTATT
>WEIS01029687.1:0-41990 GCA_013389965.1 Todus mexicanus | reverse complement strand
TTGGGAAAGTCCCTTCACCTTTCAGTGGTTTGGGTTTTCCCCTTCCTAACATTATGGTAGTGATTATAATTTTATTCTTTTATGAGATAAAAACACGATAACAAATCGTTGGCAAGGTCGCCGCAGGGCTTGGGCAGAAAGCTGTAGCTCATACTTCCTTAAGAATGCCTCAGCTCTTAAGGAAGGTAATAACTACAGCTTTCAGCCCATCTTACAGCAACATTGCCATCTTTTCTCTCATATTCCCTTAAACCTCCCTAATCCCTCCTGCCCTGCCTGACCTGTGCTACTTGAGCAGTCAGTCCACTTCCCAAAGTCCTTAATCAGTCCTCGCTGGAGATGCCAACACTAATAGATCAGAGCTATTGCCAGTGCTGGGCCAGGACGTTTAATACAGATGCCGCTAGAGAGACACCAATGAAGATTAACTACTATTTGTTAGATTTTTAAAGGAAGTCTTTCAGCTGTTTAAAAAGAGAGTAGGGATTGCTCCCAACAGCTAAAAGACTTATTTCTTCAATGTAACAAATGTCAGTTTATCTCCATTGCTGCGACTGCAGGAGCTGCGCCTGTATCAAAGGGACTCATGTAGCAGAACCACAGTAATGGAGGCGTAGAAAAGTTAGAAACTGTGGTTGAGATTCACAGCGCTTATTTCTCATTCACTGACCTAGGCTCCAAGAAACCCCCACATCTGTAGGACACTAGGAGAAGGATTAAGCCAAGGACGAGAGAGAGGTAGGGAGAGAGATAAATAGAGTGGCACAAATGTAAAATGAAGGCTGTGCAAGTCTTCTCCGTCTGCCCATCTCTTAATTCTGCCTCTTATGGTAGCTCTCAGTAACCCCTGAACCTAGAAGAGATGGATCAGATTGAGCCCAAGTCTGAGAGCTCCTTCATACAGGACATCTCTGTAGATTACCTTGACTTTGATGAGGTGATCCCTGGAAAAATATACGGAGAGGACTTAACATTTACATTGAATTCACAGGAATGTAACAGGTCATGTTGCAATGTTTAGGTGAAGTGAAGGCACTCAATGGTACGCGGAGCAGCAGTCCCTGTCAAAGTGTAGTAAAGCAGAGCCTGATCTCCAAGTTCTGGAGTTAGCCAAATGCTGTAATATCAGTTGGACCATGTTGAATACAGTGCACTTGATTTTAGTCTTGTCTAAGTGCAGAGGTATGTTTCTTTCTGGAGAGCCACCTCAGCATTGCCTTCTGCACAGCTATGCCTTTAATGCTGCAATGTAGGACCTGTAGCAACAGATTTATGTCAGTATGAGTCTCCTAGCTGCTTTCATAGCCAGGAGATAACTCACAGAGAACATGACAAAACCAGGCCCAGTCTAGACGCAGCATTTTCCATGTTTAATTATTCTATGAGCTATTCTTTTTTTAAAGCAGTGAAATCATTTTTATGGTCCGTGTCCCCTTAGCCCAGATGCTCCCCTTACAGCATCAAAACACCCATGAGATGTCTACCTATTTATTTTCTGTCTTGGAAAAATCTGCATATAGTAGAAAAACATTTGGAAAACATCCTAGTAGCAATAATATTTCATTACTCTCCACCCACAACCTATTGAGACTGGATGTTTGCTTCCTCTGAGCCACTTCATTGCCTCTAAACCTATTCACGTGCCTCTAAAAATGCTTTTGCTGCACTCTGCAAATCACCAAGCTCGGGTTAGGTAGGAGAAACTCCTCCAGTGGTACATGGACTGATTACAGTGGTACCCTGGTGTAGTTTTTGTCTTTTTTTAAATCATGTGATAATCCCACAAACCGACTGTGTTTTTCTTCTCCCCATCTTTGCATAGACTTGCTCCTTGGTGATAGTCTACCTTCCAAACGTTGTGAGTCTGAAATGTGTACCTTTTACTTAAGGAAAAATATCTTACATGTAAACTGTAGTTCCCTGAAGATAGACCTCAAAAATTACCCCTCGCCCACATACTCACTTTTCCACTGAGCTGAGATTTTTCTGCGTTTTATGCACTTTAAAAATAGGGTGTCCCTCCCCCCCGTTCTTAATTTGCTGCTGTATCGGAAGGGGTTTTTTACTTTCTTTTGCAGACAAAGCAGACTTTTAGAGATTTCAGGAGAGCTGAAACGTCTCAGCAGGTGTGGTGTGAAACTCCACTCGCTGTGAACACTGTCTTACAACTTCAAGCTCACAGGCATCCCACTGAGTCTCTGTTCAGGTGAACAAAATCCATGTTACAAGCCGGATCATCGACTGGGACAAAAAGGCATGGCCCCATTTATTTGAATGGCGCTGTGCTAATTTACATCAATGAAAAAAGTTGATTTTAAAGGATAATCTGCAGTTAAGTCCTACAGTGAGTAAGTAACGGTCTCTAAATGTGGCCATTGTGGTACTTACTTTCTCTTAATTTGATTTTGTAACTTTCCTGTAGATTTTGGGGGTTTTTTTGGTAGCAAATTAAAATTTGTATGACTGGAAGGGAGAGATATACCTGGGGCTCATTGTTAACTGTGAAAGTGAGAAAGTAGGAGGACCAGAGATTCGTCTTTCTCCTTTACTGATTGTGTGAGGCAATGGGGATCACATGAATTAACTCTTTAATTCAGTGTATTTTCTTTCTTGTCCAACCCCCACCCCTCAAAAGAAAAAGTACAGACCTCTAGATTTTGTCCTTCCTTTTCTGTCTCAATTACTGCCTCAGTTTTCTCCATAGTACTTGGGAATGGTGTCTTTTAATATTCTTTCAAAACCATAGGTTTTAAAATGAATTACATTAGTGTTACAATGATGATATTATTGTTGATCATTTAATTGCTAAAGTGCATAGCTTCTTGGTTTTAGCAGTTTCATGGCTATAAGCTTGTTACAATTTTTTTAACGTGGCTTGACAAAATATGCCAGGAGAGCAGGAGGGCAGGCTGCCCTTTACCCTTACCAATATTGTTGTTTTTCTTATAGGGACTGATTCTTCTGTCACTAGTTGTGATCCTCTTGCAACACAAGCAGGGACTTGCTACTATTTTAACTTTTCTGTCTCCTGAGCATTCTTTTAAGAACCAGTTGCATGCACTGGAATAATTTACTATCAATTAACATGCTAGTTTTATTCATGGCTATTGACGATCCCTTACTGGTAGTGTCTTATTTTAAAAACAGGGCTGGCAAAATTTATTTGCCAGCAGTTGCTTGAGAGAAAGAAAGGTATACAACTAATTGAACCCCTTGGCTCTAGTCAATGGCCTGTAAATGTCCATCTTGCTCAAACAGCAGTATAGGATTTTCCAGGCTAGCAGCTAGTCTGGTATTCAGAGTCGAGCTTTATTCATTCAGTTCAATTATCATTTGTCTCAAATGAAAGAAAGGTGAAGACACTTTGCAGTGAAGTATGCTGCAAGAATGAGGAAGCTGATTCACTCTTCAGTTGTTTAGTTATCAATCAGAGATCATGTTATCAAACACTGTACGAGCTGATTTATCTAAATAGCAATATCATATTACGCACAATTATTCAAATATTCAGAAAACTGCAAGATAAATGCAGGGAGCCTAACCTGGTAGCTGACACAGTACCTGGTGTTCAGCTCAGCATTCAGAGAGCAAGACATGGCCAGTTGGAAAGGGAGAAGATGCGTGTGTTGTATTAATGAAACATATAGAAGTGTGTCATTCAAATCCACTTTAGGAAACAGCTACAGGTATGTAAGGTGCAATAATAAAGTAATGACGCATAATATTGGCTGATATTGAAGGGTTTGAATGCATAGAATTTGCAATTCTACGTGGCGTAATGGAAATTAAGTAAAAATACTGTGACAAAGACAGACTGAAGTGGGTGTATTTATACAGGTATTCTATACTGCTCTCATGGTTTCTAGCCCGCAGAGTCTGTGCTGGTGTTGTAGAGTTTATCGCAAAGTGAGCTCACCCAGGCAGAAGTACTAACAACGTGGTAGTTGTGATGCTAATCTAAGTAGTGCCACCAAATGTTGTCTCCATCAAGAAAAGAAAAGCTGTTAGACCCTGTCAGCTTTTCCAATCACTTGGAGCACTTAGTTCAGAGGATTGTTTTGCTAAATTTATATAAATGTCTCCTTGTATCTTAGTCCCATATTCATATCCTGTCTGATTTTTTTGTGTTCTTGGAGGTGACAGCAGCCTGCACGCGCCAGCAAACCAGTTGTGCCACACAGGTTACTCCAGAAAGTTTAGGAGGGACCAAGATCCTGACCACTGTGCTCAGCCCCCCAGGTTTCAATGTCAGAGGTAGATGAATGAGAAGTTGCAGTTCATTGCCAGTGACCTATATGAATGGAGAGGCTTCTGGGAGTTCATAACTGCTATTTTAAGTTCTGCCTAATGAAGGGAAAAAAATAATTGTCCATATGTAAAGCTAGAGGTGTCTCCATGCAGCACAAGGCAGGTGTGGTGCGTTGGCCTTGGCTGAGGGGCAGGTGCCCACCCAGCCACTCTCTCGCTCCCCCTCCTCAACAGGACTGCGGGAGAAAATAAGATGAAAAAGGTCAAAGAAAAGATGTGGGATCTCTTACCATTTCCCCTCACAGGCAAAACAGCTGGGGGAAGATTCATTTCATTTATTGCTCAAACTCTGGGAGTGCCTCCTCCTCTTCCCCAGCCCTGAGCACTTGCTACTCACTGGGCCATTTCCCGCGCTTTTCCCCCTCACGTTTCCCGTGCTTTTCCCCTCGCTCCGTGTGGCCTCTGTGGCATTTTGCTGTTTCTTACACACATGTTCCCAGAGGTGCCACCGGCATCGCTGAGGGGCTCAGCGGTGCCCTGAGGTGGGGCTGTGGCAGAGCTGGTTGGAACCAGCTGTGTCCGGCATGAGGCAGCCCCAGCCACTCCTCACAGAGGAGCCTCCGCGACCAGCACCTGCTGCAGCAAGATTTCTGGGTTATGATCTTGCGACTGGGACATTTCTGGAGGATTTTGGCGTTGATGGCTGTGGAGAAGGAGCCTCAGCAGCTGTGCCTCAGCTTCCTTAATGCTTCCAGGAGGGACAGGTAAGCTCGAGAGGCTTCTGTCATGGCCCAGTGGGTGTGGAGTGTTTATGGTGCGGTTTAGAGTTAAGAAGCTGGCTTAAGCCATCAAATAGGTATCTGGCTCTGTTAGTTTATTCTTTCCTCACGAGGAAACATCTCTGTCTGTGTCTTTCCATAACCTTGTCCTTCAGTGGCCTTGTAGTCAGCACCACACACCCACGGGATATTGTGGACAAAGTGTCTTGCCTGTTACCTCAATGGCATGAAATGGTTTTCAAGGACCTACCAAAATATGGCCTTGAAATCATAATCTTATTAACACAAGCTTATATTGGTGCTGTTTCATTTTGATCTACTTATGTGGTCTCTACAGACTTGCTTTAGCATTGCCTTTGTTGCATCTGGACATTACAGCGTGGCCTGTATAAATGCCTCCTAAATTTATGTTAGCGGGGTACATCTCTCACAGCTGTCATGCTGTGCTCTTCAATGTGATTGTGTAAGTAAGCTCAGAAAAACAAATAGCTGATTTGCTTACGTGGTAAGTTTGTGCTTTTGTAAACTGGGAGCTGTATTCCCCCCATAAACTCTCTGGTGCCTTTGGCTTGAAGGGAGTTTGCAGGTACGTGCTTTCTTTGCAGAGTTTGGAAGTTCATCCCCAGCACCTATTACTCTGGTGGCAGCAGCGTGTCTTTGCTTGGCTCGGTTGGATGTTTGCTGGGCAGCAGGTTGCTGGCAGAGTTGAGCTTGACCTAGAGATTGCCTCTGTCCTTAAACATATAAGTGTGAAACTGGGTTCAGTCACTAGCGCCTCACTGGGTTAAGCGTAGGGACATAAGAGGAAAGGCGTTCCCTGGATGAGTTATGCCATATCTAGTCCCTCACTAGCTATCCAGCCTGAGGTTCCAAGACACATGCATGAGACATCTCCCTCTGTCCTGCACAGTTGCTCCTACTCAAGTTCTTTGACTGCCTGGGTATTGCTCCTTGTCCCAAAGCACACCTTTTTATAACAGCAAGCAACATCTTTTTTTCTGCTGTGTTCGCTGATTTGAAACGTAATATACAAATGGGCACTGAATTTTAAAATTCAAAGCCTCTTTTTCATCCTTTCTCATAGGACATTGTGTTTTCTTTCGAGCCAGGCCTGAGGTCACTGAACATGATAGCATTTTGTAATTTTTGATTGAATAAGTGGGCTCTGAAAGCAAAACGAACCCAATGACTCCAGGGGAAGAATTCCATGTTCCACGGATCATGATTTTTGTGGAACAGACCTTGGCTTCCTTGTCCAAATGCAGCAACTTTTTACTTGAGCAAAATTTTTGAAGATACAAAGGGGGGAGCTAAAGGACTTAAAATATAAAGTATTAAATACAAAATATTTTAGCAATAACATACATCTTTGTGTAGTCCCTTTTTTGCCAAGAAGGAATGTGCCTATCACATGTGATAGTCTTTCAGATAATATTAGCAGAAGTATGAACTGCTCTTCCACGTAAAAAAGGAACTGAATTCAAATGACCAGAGTTAGTGTTGCTCCAAAAATTTTCTGTCTTGAAAACTAAATAAAGCATACAGAACAGAACAGCAAAATAAAAAATGTCTTGTCTAGAGGTAATTCTCATTTGCAGCCTCACAGCTAAGAATTGGAGACAACAGATAGCCTTAGACACTCTGAGACTGCAAGTTTGCGTGAGAGCCGGGCTGCTTTAAACTGTTGCTTTTCAAAGGCACAGGCTTAGCAGATTCTCATTAGAGAAAAGGGATAAGAGTAGAAGAGTAGTTTACAGAGGGTAAAGGATACGCATCAGGGAGAGAACAATATCAGGAATTAAAAATCCATTTTCCTGGTTATGTGGGTTGCTCAAGCTGATGGAGATAGTATTGCAGATTATTTCATCTCCTGTGTCTGGTCAGGATTTCTTCAAATACCAGATTGATGAGACCTGGATAGTGTCACACTATCTCAGGAGCTCTTGAGGATGACAAGTCAAGAGAAGCAGCAAATTGTTTTGAGTCCATCTTTATATGAACGCCTAACAAAAATCTTTTATAGCTCCCCAAAGGGATTGGTAAGTAAATAACTACCACCACTATATTTTTTCAAGAATCTGTTTTTAATCTTGATATATCTTCTTTGTTCCACTGATTTTCTACTTCGTCCTGTTTTTGCTTTCTACTCACAATAAGAACCTAGTTCTCGTTAATAATAGCAATATTTATTTTGATAAACTTAGACCTAATAATATTTTTGTAGTAAAAATGTGACAACATTCATCATCACTAGTAACTGACCCTTTATGAACTTTTATCTGTGCAAGAGCAGTGATGTTCAGAATCCCTTGAGCCCCAGCTGTGAACACATACAAAGAATGAAATTATAAGCTTCCTGAAGGCAGTGGGAAAACACCTCCTTCAAAGATTGGGATAAAAGAGCACTGGGGAAATGCTGGACATCCCTAAATATAAGTGCATAAATTGTCTCTTTTCATACATAGAATCATAGCATCATTAAGGTTGGAAAAGACTCTAAGATCATCAAGTCCAACCATCTACCCAGCATTATCATGACCCCTGTCCAACCTCCTGAAGTACCACGTCTACATGTTTTTTGAACACCTCCAGTGACGGTAACTCCACCACCTCCCTGGGCAGCCTGTTTCACTGCCTCACTACTCTTTCAGTATAGGATTTTTTTTCCTAATATCCAATCTAAACCTCCTCTGCTTCAACTTAAGCCCATTGCCTCTCATCCTATCACTTATTACTTGGGAGAAGAACATCACGTTGAGATCTAAGATGCTATCTATTAAAACAGGCCACACTGTTATGTTCTTAAGGGGTTTCCCCACTTCCAGCTCCCATCAAAGTGCCTTTTAGTAAGTTTTGGGATCTACGTAAATTTCTGACTCTTGAAAGTACTTTTAATTTTTAATTTAAGTCTTGAACATCTTTAATTTCCTTCTCATTCTATTATATACTGCAAAGGAACCATATTAGAGCTGGCCTCCATAGTATCATTACTCCAAGTGAACGTGTGGGCTAAATGAATTGTCAGGCATCAAACAACAAACATAAGCATGCAGTTAAACACTGTGGATTTCATACAAATAAATGAGTATGAGCTATTCATTCTCTGTGAACACAGCTTTCCTGCATTTCCAAGATTTTTTTACAAGGCTTCATGATGGCCTTAATTATTCAGGACCTATTATGAGCCTCCAAGAGTGGAACAAGAAGTGCATTTCCTGGAAATGAAACATGGGAGTGTTTTCTAAGCAATTTTAATGCTAAGATTTGTTCACTTTTTCAGAGCTTGAGCTTTAAGCACCGCAACTGTGGAAATACCAGACAAAATTGAGAAACGTATTTTGGCTGTAGAGCTGAAATTGTGAATTGGTATTTAATCGTGGAAAGTGTTTCTGTAGCAAGCTGGTCTAAATTTTTCAATTGGTGTGAGTCAGTGAGCTTTTATGGTAACGAAATTGCACAGTAGGCTTTAATTGTGCGTAATTATTGCACCGCATGGTGCAGGGTACTGTATTCTAGGCATTCAACTGCATTTTGTTAAATTCTTTTATTGAACTCTGTGAAAACTGTACCTGACGGTATTTGATATATGCTTGTTTAATCTGCTCTGTGTGCTTTTTTGTCTTAGGAAAATGAAAATAATTAGAATATTTTTGCCTCTTTTTTTTTTGTCTTTTTTTTTTAATTATTATTTCTTTCCCCCCAGTTTCCAGGTGACTAATTATACTGTATGGGCTGCCTATGGCTATCTACTGAAATTAACTGGAGGCTTATTTCTGATTTCAGCTGCAAGAAGCTTAGGAAAGGTCTTTGGGTTTAGGAGTGTAACTTTAAGTAATTCCAGGTGCAGGTTTTGATACATTTGTCTGTGCATTCTTAAGGCTGAATGAAGCTTGGTGGACTTTCATCTTGTTACTTCAGTAATCTGTGGCTCTTTCCAATTTGAATTTTCTTTCCTGAGTATTTCATGTCTGCTGGATCTGATCAGGGCATCCAGCTAGAACACAGCCTGTGATTCAGGACTGGGAAAATTTTATTTCCTCCTCTATAAGTAAGTAAAACATTTTTATCCCTGTGAACATAGTGATTGGTGAAATCCTGATGTTCTTGGTTTTCTTTCTCTTGCTAAGCTTTCAAGTTGTCAGCAGTGATCTGATTGTTTCCCATATTTTCACTGATAATGAAATCCAGACCAGCACTCTGTTGCTTTCACGAATTCAGTATCACAACTCTCGGTCATCAAAAAGCCTTTATGATGTTTCTGGGATGTGACATTTCTGTGGAAAAACAGCTTTGGGTTTGGGGCTTGGGGTTTTTTGGTGGGATGAAAAAACAGACTGTGATATTATTGTAATTACTCTGCTACAGGTTTCTGTAGTTGTCTTTCCCTGCCAGGGATGAAAGTAGTGTATAACAAACAGTAGCTCTAGCAGATCTTTTTCCTATCTGCATTGATGAACTTGCTGATGTTACAGTGTAGATAACAAACCTTACAACAGTCCTCTTTCTTGTTGCTGCATCTTCCAACATAGCAACTTCTGTGACTGGCCTCAAAGAACAAACCCCAGGAAGAATAAATTTTGATCGCACCACTGCAAAGCCCTTTTTATTTTTCTCGTTTGTATAGGAAAGATGAAGTAGCAGGAAGAAGCTTCATTTTTAAAATAACCTGTTCTGTATTATTCCAAGACATTCTGAAGAATATTATTACAGGTGGGGTTAAGCCAGACAGGGATTTTTTTCCCCTTTTCCAGCCTATTTACCTACACTTATTCCTGGTGATCTATATAACTCGAAAGGAACATGTGAACGTTTCTTTAATGGTTTTACAGTTCTTTCCATAAGAATCTGTGGATCGTTGGTATCCCACCCTACTCTGAATTGCTGAATTTTACCACAGAGGTGAGCAGTGTCTCTAGCTTTTATCATTTCTGCTTCACTGTTCACACCAATGGGAAGTAACTGTGCAAACACGAAGTCCTGTCTGCCGCCTGCCTTCCTATGGTGCTCTCAGCCGAGTGTGCAGAGAGAACAGACACCTCTGTGGGAGGCTGAGGGGTAACTGTTGATAGGAACTGTGAAAGGCAACATTTAAACACACGTTAAGACCCTTCTCTTCTTTATACGCATGAGCTGTTATAAGTGGGGTCTGATCCTCAGTTAAATCAGGTCGTTTTACAATATGGCAGGTTTAAATGGTTATTTACTTCAAAAGCCATTGCACTTCCAGAGATAATCAAGTCTTTGATGATGTGTCATAGAACTGCATCAACTGTGATGCTTCAATCTGTTGTTTTCCTTTGCTTTGCTGAATAAAAGGTTGGTTTGGGGTTTTTTTCTTCTTTTTCCTTGCTTTAGTTTTTAAAGGACAGGAGGAGGAACGAGCAACAATAGAAAGGAAGAAATCCTTACTGATTATCTTATTGCTTTAGCAGACAATTTGGATGTAGTCCCAGATCATACCTCAACCCCTCTAATGTACATCTGAAATAATATTAATACCAACTCAGACATCTGTGTGCTCAACGTGTTCAGCTGCTGGTGAGCGTGCTGCTGCTGCACCTGCAGACAACAACCCGAGCTTCCTCCTGTGCATAGCAAGGAAGGGCAAGACGAAAGAGCAGCTTTTGTGGCCAAGCTCGCCACCCGATTCAGAGAGGTTTGTCTGGCATTTCACTCTTCATTTTTTCACCCAGCTTTCTCTTCACACTCACAATGATCTCTAGCTCGCATCTATAGAGCCAGGTTATGCTTCAGAAGTGCAAGAGCAATTAAAATGAAAATGTTTTCTCAGTGTATTGTTAACTGGACAGATGCCAGCGTTGAGGTCCTGATGGATCTCAGCTGGGAGGTCAGGGCAGTCTTTCCATGCAGGGCTGAAGCCTGCAATGGACAAAGTTGCGATGGCCTGGCTGCAGCAGTTACTCAGGCATACTCCTCTACTTGTTCTTAACCAGTACAGTTCAATTTATTAAATTAAACACTTGCAGCCTTTCAAAGAGAGCTGGAGCATTTTTGCAGCTCAGGTCAAGTTCCAGGCTGCAGCAGGATAGTGCAAAGGTTTACCATCTTTATTTAGTCATATAAGTGTATTTAGATTTTTGTATTTTGCTAATACTATAAACTAGTCCCAGAGTGGGAAGACCCATTTATATTTGACATCTTTTGTGAGATAGCTTCATTTACAATTTAGAAAGAAGACTGATATTCAATAGGTCCCTCCTTTCAGGTTCCTTTTTCAAAGACTTCATTTATTTATAGGTTGCCAGGTAACCAGAAGTCTTTGACTTTTAAATAATACTTCATATAGATACAAAAAGTGAAGGGTTTTTTTCCTAGAGCTGAAAAGGCAAGAACTATCTGAAATGAGCAGTAGTCTTAGCAAATGCCTACGGAGCTGACCACTGATACACACACACACAAAAGTGAAAGAAGCAATTTGCTGAACTCTTCAGAGGCTGTATGGATCCAATTTCAAGTACAGACAGTGTGTATTTTCCTAGCCGGTTATTAAATTGAATCTGCATATTCTTACTTGAGGTCATATTGCTGTTCGATAGGTAAATCATATTCTTCAACTCCTCCAGGAAAACCAGATGTGTGCAGCTCCAAGTCTGCTTTTACTTCTCCACCGAGTTGGCTCGGGTTTCTGCACTATGGAAGAGAGGGATTAAAAAAAGATAAGGGTAATTAAAATTGTCAGCATTAACATGACCAGCCAAATGTCCCTAGAGGACAGCAGCAGCTCTTCCTTCCTCCTGCCTTCAACTGAAAAGAAGCAACCTTGTGCTGCGGATTACCCAGATTGGCTCGTGGAGCTGGAAGAAATGCAGAGTGCCCCAGAACGGGTTTAGTCATGGATCTGCCACTTTTTCAGCCATCTACAGAGCTATGGCTCAGTCTCCTTTAGGTAACTACCTTATTCTAAGGATCTGATCCAATATAAATCAAAGTTAAACGTATGCTTATTATTGTCCTATGCTAACTGGCACCAGTGAGAGGATGCAGGTGATTTTAGTTGCAATCCCATGTAACTAAAGGACCCCGGTCCTGACTGTGGGCAGGGGCAGGAGAGGCCAGGCTGGGGTTGGAGCCTGGAGAACAGGATCTTTACGGATCTGAAAAGGTGTTGGTGCAGCCAAGGGTGGAATCAACTTCACAGCAGTTAAAGTCGTGACAGCGTGGAGCTGGCCTTAACTGCAAGAAGTTCACGCAAAAGGGCATTGCTTGAAGATTTCTCCTGCCCTAACTGGCTTTGTGGTGAAGATTGCACAAGAGCAGCTTTTGGTCTGCATCTTACCATGGTCAGTCCAAGGGGCAGTGCACCTGCCTGGCAGTGATTGCCTCTAGTTCTTGCCTCTCTCTGATGTTTAGCAACAGGGCAAGAGTTGTGGTGTACTCCTGACAGCAGGGAGCTGCCCTGAGACCAGGATCTTGTGTTATACAGTTCTCTGAGAGTTCCAGTTCTTACTTGACCAGCTTTGAGTTTAAGCTCTCCACACAACAACATCTTTCTTTTCCCTTTAAAGTCTGGGTTTGGAAAGTTTTCTTTTTCACAGTATTTTTACTGCGGAGATACATCTGAGGTCTCTGTGAAATATCTTACTCAAACTTTCAAGACAAATCAATTCCATTTCCAGAGCTTCGTCGTGGCAGCAATGTATTACAGCAACTTAATAAAATGTTTATATCAATGTCTGAAGTTCACAGTAATCTGAGGGTGTGCAATGACATCCGTGGGATAAGTTACACAGCTCAGCAATGAAACATGACCATAGTACAAAGTATATTGTTTGGAAATCTACTGTCGGACATGAAATCCAGCGTGGAAATTTTTGCTTCAGACACTGACAACTTCTTTATTATAGATGAGAGACACTTGCATACCGTCCTTTGGGTATTCCAGTCCAATCTGAATACTTTGGGATCAAAACTGGTGCAGAAAACACAGCCAGTGTACCATTAAAAAGAGCCAGATTTTTTCTAGCGGCATGCTTATGTTAGCTATTCAGATAAGGTGAAACTGGTAACACATATACTATGCGTTTTGCTACGTCTATCCTTCTGATGAAGTGCTCTGAAATTATAGCATAAATACTGCAGGTTTATTTCCACAGAACCCAAAAGTCTTAATCCTTTATTGCTACAAAAGCAAACAACTGTCCTTATAAGCAGCCTAAAACAGAACAGCAGAGTGCAGAGGAGAATCCTTTCCATACAGAAGCAGTGCAGTTCTTGGGTAACAGGTTAGCTATTTGTACCTTGGTATATGCTTATTTATGTATGTCAAACTAGGAGTGCTTTATTAACATGAAGTAAAAATCTGACATTCACTACCTGCATTTCTGTTTGCATTGCTACAAAAATCCAGTAAAAAACCACAGATGCATCCCAAACTACCAAAAATCCTACATCAAAGCTAATACATCAATTGCTACAATGGAAGTATCTTCCAGATAATATCTTCTTACTATTAGTTCAGGAATAGTAAGGAGACATGGGGGAGCTGGAAAGCTCATTTCAACAGCTTTTTTCATTCATAATTCAGTTGAGGTTGGACCCAAACTTGTCAAAGAATTATTGCAATCGATTGCGGTAGAATTGTAGTATCCAGCCCTTTACTACACACACAAAGAAAAGAAGAGCTTAGAAAGAAAATACAGCCATGTGATGCAGAGGAATATTCCAGTCAAATCAGAGCCAGATCCTTCAGACCATACTCAAGTGTGGGGCTGTTTCCAGGTGAAGATAACAAACCTCTTTGTAATGATTCAGAAATGTTCAGTGACATTTCTTGGTCAATATCACAGGAGGAAGGATAAAACAAGTTTAAATCAGCAGACTTGGATGTCTTGCACTCTGCAAAACTGAAAAGAGGATTTTTAAAAGGGTATCTGTGGCCTTGTGATACTTTTTTAAAATCATGAAGTGTGGAGTAAAATAACTGATGTAATAATGTATTCTAAAGGCTTAAAAAAACTTGACATGGGTAAGAAACTATACTCTTAGCCTTGTGTCAGTCCTGGGCGAAATAATGGAAAAGTTAATAAGGGATTTAAATGATAGAGATTCAAAGGACAGAAATATAATAAATGCTAATCAGCACAGGTTTTCTAAAAAATATAGCTTATGCAGCAAACCTGATATTGAATGAGATTATAAATGTGTTGATAATGTGGTTGTGTAGATTTTGATAATATTTTCTGTATATTTTGATGAAATACTTTGCATTCTCCGACTTCAGTGAAGCATGTGTTAAAAATGAACTAATGGATAGATCTTGAAAATGAGATATTGGCAATTATTACGGAACTCTTAAAGTGCTCTAGGGAGGTCAGTTCAAGGAACCTTAAACAAAATGTGGCAGATAGACCGAGCAGCTAGAGTTAATCGCAGGTTGGAGCCAGGCATCCCCTCTGGGAATCAAAAAATCTTGGATGTATTTCAAGCAACATCTGAAACTGCTGGACATTTTCATCAATGATCCAGTTGCAAATACATGAATTAAAGCCTGGGGCAGTGTTGCAGGATGAGGGTAGGGCATCAGGTTATTTGATAATCCGAGCACTCACACGAAATGCATCCAGCACAAAAAGACAAGTTATAAAGGACACATCGCAGGAGAGAGAATTTCCTGAAAACAGTGACTTTAAAGATGTTCTAGGAGATCAAATGAAATTCAATGCAACTTGCCAATGTGATACTGTAGCAGAAAGGAGGAGGAGGAAGAAAGAAGCACAAGCTGAGGAACAGCTGATAGGACTAGGAAGGTATCTCCCAGGTGTACCATCCTGGTGAGACTAAATCCAATGATCCTCTTTGATGTGAAACCCTGGCTTAAAAGATGTAAAAATCTGGGTTCTATGTAGAAAACAAACAAATATGACTAGAGGACCAGAAGGTAGCACCTTGATATGAGGAAGAAACAATCAGAAAGACCACCATAAGTGACTGGAATACACTATCAGTACTTTTCCAAGGTCTGTTTAACTTCTATTAGAGTCACAATAAGAACTGGTATCCAGAGGCAAAAATCGAGCAAGTACAAATATGAAACTACTCATATTTTTAAGGAGCTACAAAAAGGAGTGTTGGTGCCTTCATCTCTTGAGGTCTTCAGGTTAAGAAGGATACAGAAATTTTAGCCAAACAGAAGCTGATGTGCTCACTGCAGGTGGGCTGGATGATTGTCATGGGATCCAACTAGCCTGTTCACTTCTGATCGTAAATGTAATGAAGCAATGAATGAAAAAGCAGAGCTTTCAGTGAAACCAGTTAAATTCAGCGTAGAGAAGTACTGCATCGTAATTCCAGATTTTTGAAAACTGAACAAAGTTCTTGGTTCTGAATTCAAATCCTGCCTTCCAGTGTTGCTGTTTGCACACACCACAGAATTCTTGAGCTATTTAATCCTCATTAGTGAAGCATTATTAATCCACAACACTGAAGGACAGGAGGTATAATTTAGAGAAATCCTTATGGGAAGGATCTCATAGGAGATAAAAAGAAATTACAGTGTTTCCACAGAGTAGTAAAAAAAAAAAAAAAATCGTGGCATTCTAATGCAGTTATTTTTTTTAATGCTGAAATTTAAAATTCTGCAGAAGAGTTTTAATTTCTTATGGATGCTATAGGGTTAGGGTGTAATTTTCATTTGTAGTCTGTGTTATATCTAACTTTGGTCTATGGGATTCCCGTCTTTTGTGTGTTCCGTGAGGCTTTCCAGTACTGTAATGTGTTAGAGAATCACTGAACTGCTCAGCTCACTATCTTTAGATTATTTGCTTTTATGCTCACTGGCAGTTTAACCTGTCAAAAACAATTATTAAGCAATTTATAACATAGTAGAGTCATAAATGGTCTCAAAAAGCTTATGACTAAAAAAAAAAAAAAAAAGAGCAAAGACTTGCTAAAGCTCCTGTAATTGTAGAAATCCATAATAACATGTTTAGAAGGTTAGAATACTTGAAAATTATTTGGGAGGTTAGAATATTTGGAAATTACCTATCTGGGTATTTGATAATCTCTGTGCTGAGATAAACTTTGCCATCTTGCTCAACGACCACCTCTTCACTGTGGAGCAGGTACAACCTGCTCAGACCTTCGTCAGCCAGAAGGCCTTGCAAAGACAGTAGAGCCCTCAGCTGTGTGAACTGGTGTCAAATGGAATTGTCACTCTCGGGCAGCTCATGGCCCTATTAGACAGGAGTGCTCTTAACAGACACCCTCAAGATTGCACTAACTGAGCCAAACCCACCATGAAAAATAACACAGCCAGGGGCACTGCAGAGGCAGGGCTTTTTTTTCCACCTTCTCAGCATTTGAAACCAGAGCTGAGCCCTTCATCCACCCCATAACACATCCTGGGAGAAAGGAGAAGAGTTCTATGGCCACCTGCTCTGGGAGAGGCTGAAACCCCTCTGCGCATGGGATTCACTTTCTAAGTTTCTCGTAGTTTCATTGTAGAGAGGAGCACTTCTTAGAGCAACATCCCAGGTCCCCTGGGAAGGACGTGCCTCCCCTCAGTTTGAGAAGCTGAATCTGTCATTTCTCACAGTAAAGTAAAAGGTGCAATGCCTTGGAAACAGTGGTCTCCATGAGCGATGCTGCAATCAAAGTGGAAATGAAACAATGGTGCTTTACACAGCACACTCACAGAAAGGGTACAGATGTGATACCATATTCCAAAATGTTTCAGTGTGGGAGGCAAATTATCTCAGTCAATAACAGCAAAGTGAGCAAATAAAGGAGCTTGTATTTTCACTTAACGAAAGGAAATGGCTGGTTTGACCGCGTTTAGTGCTTCCCCTGCTCCTTCTCACTGGATTCATTGAGTAGTGGTGTTAGACGTAGAGTACTTTCATTTAAT
Source organism: Todus mexicanus (assembly GCA_013389965.1). Classification (NCBI taxonomy): domain Eukaryota; kingdom Metazoa; phylum Chordata; class Aves; order Coraciiformes; family Todidae; genus Todus; species Todus mexicanus. The sequence continues at coordinate 25,097 of WEIS01029687.1, read as the reverse complement.
ACTGACATTTATTTTTACTGCAGAACTGCATAACTTCCAGAGCAGCAGCCTCCAGTCTGGGGCTTCCTACAAACCCTGCAGTCAGGCTTGACCTCAGGGTTGATGAGATGAGACATTGCCAATTCGGGACCGAAATAGGAGAGAAACCTCGGCACGTAAGAGTCTCTTACAAGTTTGTTGAGCTTGTTCTAAATGGAAGATAACAGTTACTCTGTCTCTTGATTTGCTCACTTTCCTTTAGCAGGCTGTGAGTGCACATACCTCACCTAGGAGAGGAGGATGTTCACGAGCTGCACTATACTACCCCCTCCACATTTTTTGTGTGAAGAAGTGATGTTTGGCACTGTCTTTCTCTAAGTGTAGTCTTGGGTACAAATCCTCAGCCAAGTGTTTCTTTTGGAGATGGGTGCTGAAAATTGCGGTTTCGTGTAAGTCCTGCACAGCCTCCAGAGCTGTACTGCAGCTTCAAAGCTCCTGAGTTAATCATTCCTTTGGAGACTTCTGTATAAGTCTCACATGGATTTTGCAAATGAGTTTACATGGGCACAAGCTGGAACACAAGAGGTTCATAGGAGGAAAAACCTCTTTACTGTAGAGGGTGATGGAGCCCTGGAACAGGCTACCCAGAGAGGTTGTGGAGTCATTCTCTGGAGATATTCAACACCTGTCTGGATGTGATCCTTTGTAATGTGCTCTAAGCAAACCTGCTTGGGGGGTGGGCAGGAGTAGACTAGATCTCTAGACGTCCCTTCCAACTCCGATGATTCCATGATTCTGTGAGTTTTTAATCTTAACTTACATGTAGACTAAACCCAAAACTAACTAAAACTTACACACACCTACACCCAAAACATTTCCCAGCAGACCTTCCTGACTTAGCATCCTTTTAGGATTTTGACTGATGTTTTGCAGTTCCAGGTTTCTCTCTCTCTCGACAGTCTTTTCTTCCTGTAGGTAATACAAAAGTCTGAGTTAAAACTTTGCATTTTTGACAAATTCCAGTTCCTTCTTTCCAGGTAGTATTTGGAGATGGTATCTGGGGAGACTATCTTTCTAGGATAGTATCTCTGGATAACTTCTGTTCCTTATCAAATGTTTATTTAGGAGCAAACCAGGCAAAGTCCATCCTGGAAGAATTATTTCCTTTGGTCTAGAGCCAAGTTTTTAATCTATTTGAATGGATGTCCTGTAAAACTAATGACTCTTGAGCAGTCCGTATTGCTAGCTCTTTTCTGTGTGCAATGATTCTCCCTGATAGCTCTTAAGTCAAACAGAAGTTAAGACTGGAAGCCACAATAACAAAGAAAAGTAACCCAACAGTTAGGCAATCAAAGTAACATTCACAAAACATGTGGGATGTATCAACTGATAGATACACAAAGATTGGATTTGTCTCACTTTCTTTCACATGCTGTCTCTACACTGCAGATATTACAGCTGTTATTTGTGCTAGGAACCCTTTTTGTCAACAGAGAAAAATCGGTACTCCTGGGGCTGCAGGCATATTTTACACATCTTCTTTAGGATGGCATCAATCAGCTCTTGGTTCCACGCAGGAAGCTCCTCACTGGCATCAGCCGATCCTGAGATGACAGTGTCAGATGCCAGAGGGGGCCTTGTGGCAGCTGGTTGGCATTTACAGCTGTGTAAAGCGCATGTTTTCTTAGTAGGAATAGTATGCTGTGGAACACAGATGGAAACTATCGTCAAGAGGGGAAGGAATGAGGGGGAGAGAATTAGAGGTTCAAAGAGCCAAGAGAAAAAAAGTGATACCTACAATATTTTCACATGAACTTTATATAATTCAGGCTTCAAAAATTATATAATAGCAGCTGGTTTGCTCCAGACAAAGGAGTTACTGTATTTTTCCAAAACAGAAGAGCTCTACTTACCTGGTATGAGAAGTCATAACAATTTATTGATCATATATATGCGCTGATAGCTAATCCTGTTTGTAGTTTAACAACCGCTTGGATAGAATATGATACCATATAAACACAGGTGAAAACACCATTGAAAAAAGCCCAACAGTTTGGAATCCCATTTCCTATTTCTTTCATGTTCAGTTTCAGGATTTGGATCTGTAGGAAGGTGACCAGCCACTTCTATGGCAAAGTTTAGTAGAAGTTCAGAAGAAAAGTAAGTTACACAGATAAATTAAGATCATCTGCATGCCCAAAGCAAATGAGGACACACACACACACCCTCGACACACACAGCCCCCCACCCCCAACACACACACACTGTCCAGGGTCATCAGAAATAAACACTATGAGCAACTCAAACGTTAACTCCAAAGGGTCCTGACAAGAAGCAGCGAGCATTGCTGAACCTTTACCACGTCTAACTCCCCAGCCAGGGTTTCTTTCCAGGGCTGCTCCAGATCTCCAAGGCATCTCCCCTGTCCTCAAGCTGTGATGAAAGGCTCTCCAGGTTTGTTTCCACAGTCACCTGCGTGGTGATGTTTTTGCTGAGACTGGTGTGCACAGGACTTTGCATCAGATCCAGTGCGCTGCTGCTAGCTTAAGACAGGAGGCTGCCAACCTGGAGCAAGGCTTCAGCCTACATCATTCAAGAACAGATTGTCCTCCTAAACTTTCTCAGATTTCCTTGGCTACTGTGTGCTGGGGTGGAGGAGCAGCCCAGCATGCAGCAGCACAGAATGCCTGCCCCGAGAAGTCCTGGTCATGTGCACCAGAATGAGGACAGCAGGAATTAGAACAGCTCTGGTCAGTAATTGGAGTCTGGTGGTTCAGCTGGACAGTTACTGAAGGTTCAGTGCTTCACAGAGCCTGTGGTGATGGCATATCCTGGAGCCAAAACTCCTGAAATTCACCTAGTGTTTGCTCTGAGGAGAAGAACCAAAGCCCTGCATTCTGGGCAACGTTCATCTCTGACAGATTCTCTATGTTTTACTTAGAAACCCAGAAGTGGCATCCCCTATACCCACAAATTACTGTGTCACAGTAATTGTCCTTCTTTGCCCAGAGGCAGCTGTACCATTGCAGCAACAGGAGAAGCGCTTTGGTTTTTCCAACAAGATATTTAAAATTGAATTTGTTGAAGTTCCCACAAGGGAAGGACTACATAATGGTAACATACAACTTCCTTAAGGTGAGGAGCTGGATATTTTGAGCCTTGGCATCCTGTATATATTGCAAATGAGAAAGAGCAGGATGGCAGAAGTACCCTTGCTGTGGTGACATGCTGCTAGGACTCCTCATAAGCAGGTCAAAAAGCTGTCATTAGCTTGCTTCAGGCTGAACCCCATCAGCTGAGTTTTGAAGAGAGGCAAAATGATTCTGTAATAGCTCAGCTGGACATGTGAGTGCAAGCTTTGATGGTGATAGGATGGCAAGCAAAAGAAGAAAGCAAGGAGATTTATTTATTTATTTATTTTGCTTCTCCTTCAAATAGTAAAGCTTAATATTGCTATTAAGAGATTTTTCAGGAGACCAAAAGTGAACCATCGATGTTTTTTAGCAGATTCCCAGTTGGCTTGTTAGAAAAAAGAGAGTGTGTACTCTGAACAGTGTTTTTTTGCCTGCATGTGACAGCCTTTTTCATACATTACTGACCTTGCAGATTCATAGCAAAAATTACAGAGAATCCAGGTTGTGAGAAGATGCATTTTTACAGAAGTCCTTTCTATCTTGCAACTTAAGCAATGAGCTGCATTCAGAGAAAGAAATCTGAAGGTTTTTTCAAGGGCCATAGCATAACTACATCCAAATGTACACTGAGAAAAATGAGATTTGATTTAGTGTGCTGGGGATTGTGCCCCAAGGCTCACAGTGATGATTTCTTAAACCAGATGTTGGGTTTCGGTGCCACTGTGCTTCAGACAGAGGGGAATCTGAATGGATGTTTCAGGAAACGCGTTCAATACTGTCAATTCGTGATTACTGAGACCTGGGCTTAGTGCTCATTTGGTTCATTTGGGCATGGGTTCATTTTGGTTTTAAGTTAAAGCTCCTTTGACAGGCTGGGGATATAAATAAACTCATTTCCTTCGGTGCCTCATTCCCAAACGATCCAAGAAAGGACCATCTCATTTCAGGAGGAGACTTGCTTTACTTGCTTTTCCCAACCTGTCTAATCAGCTTCTCTCCATGTGGGGCCACAGCTGCCGATCTTTTTTTTTGGCCTCCTAACAAGTACTGTGGTATCAAGGGACAGAGAGAAGTGCACATCTTTCCTTACTCCAAGAGTGGAAAATTAACCCTTTCATTTTCTCGCTAGGCAAAGTGCACTCCCACCTAATCACAGCAACCCTCAGACCTCCTAGTGCATTTGATTCCCTTCAGCCAACACTGTAACTGAGTGAAGGCTCTGAACAGCTTTAATGTCTTTAATTTACCAAGGTGATCAGAAAGCAGGTGGTGGATTGCTCAACAATTTCAGATATGACTAAGTGTGATAATTACGTGTTTTGGCACTGTAAATGTGTCTCAATTATTATGGATTAACGTCAGTTAAAACCACCAGAGCAACTAGTGAAGAGCTGTGTGAATGTATTTCTTGTTCTGTAGTCTGTAAGCTGCCAGTCACGTGAGGGAGTTAGCTGAAATCTAGCGGATTGGTGAGGAGGCTCAGGTGTTGCACAGATTTTCTCTATTTCAGATAAACCATTTAGTCTCACTGTCCCCATTTTTTTCTCATGTTGCTAGCCAATTTGTGAAATACACTGAAAGTAGTGAAGTGCTTTGATCTATTTATTTAGACAGAATGCTTTGGAGCAGAGATCGCTTTTTTTTTTCTGTTTCCTGGAAGCGCATTTGAAACTCCCTTCTCCATCCTCCAGCTAAGCAAACACTCACTATGATATTCCAAGAGGATGTCATTACAGCAGGTAACACTGCACATCATTAAATAAAAAATGGCAGCTTTCCATATGTTACCTTTCTAAAGGTAGTCTAATTAGATTAGAATTCATTATGGATACGCAGGTTACACAGCACATCCATTTGCCCACATTGCATAACCCAATCTCTCATGTTGCCAGAAGAAAAGGAGCCAAGCTGTTAACAGCATCGTATTTGTTAGACCGTGTTGCCCAAACCCAAACTCTTAAGGAAATTAAAAATAAATAAATTTCACAAATGACTGGTACTTATTTGTAGTATTATTATAATAATCTTCCAAAGAAGAAAAATGTAATTAAGAATAACTCACCAGAAGAATACAAAGGGATCTTAATAGTAAAGAAGCAGCTTGTTAGATTTCAGAAAACAGAAAGGAACCTTCAATTATCTGAATGTGGTCTTTAATTCTTTAAATTTTTAATGAAAAATAATTTCAAAAGGTAACATGAGCTGGCTCACACAAATTGATTTCTTAAAACATTTTAAATCATTTGGACGTTTCACTTTTGCTTGCATGGTTTCTTCCTTTTATTCCTGCAGCACTTGCCCCTCTGCCTGCGTCGATCGGAGTAGCTGCCTTCTGCAGAACAGCAATCTCATTTTGTTTACCTTGTGTTTCAGAGAGAATTGAACAAGCCCAGGATTCACTTTCTCTAAACAAATACCGGCACGACACAAGTATCACAGCTATTCTAGGGACAAGAGGTTTGTTGAGATGGAAAATGGTAAAGACTGGCAAGAAAGAAAAGTCAATGTATTTTTATCTGAAAGAAAAAAAGTTAATCCTTTTCACGGCCTCATTTTCTTTGCTTTTGAGATAGCTCTCCTTTTTTATTTAAGTTTTAGAGTTTTTCAGTTAAAGGAAGCAAGAAACCGAGGTATTTTCTTTGTTCCTGTCAAGTAGCTTGAACAGTTTGAGAACAGAAACCAGTCAGAGCAGTGTGATTAGCGTAGCCAATTAGGTTGTATTTGCATATTCACAACATGGCTATCGAGAAATAATTCTGCAGAGATAATGCAAGTGTGGCAACGCTTGTCTGCCAATCAGAGCCCCCTGGCTCCCATCCTGTATGGTAATTGAGAAATAACCACGGAGTGATTCTGCAGATAGGGCACCCTGCGCCAACTCGCGCGCTGGCGCGACGCAGCTGGGGAAGAAAGTGCATTTGTAACACGGCGGTAGGAACACAATCCCCCTGCACGCTGGAAAAGGTTAATCCACAAGCCGTTTACCTAAAGCGCAACAGCATCTGTCAAATGAGTTTGTTCTTCCAAGATTCATTCCATCTACAACTTGTGCTAACTGCTCCTGTTAGGGGCCCAGCCTCATCAGGAGTTTGGGGACTTGGCTTTTACTGAGATGGCAATTGGCCAAGGACAGAGTCCCTTGCAGACGCTCCCTCCCACCCTTCAGCTCAGCCAGGGGTCCACAGGGAATGTTCGGGTGCTGGATGCTGCACTGCACAAGGTGCAGAAGGTGAGCTTTGGGCAATGGCCTAACGGACAGCTGATGAAGCTCTGCTTTCTTCTGTCCCAAAAGGCCTTTCAACAGGATGTTATCCAAGGACCAGGCAAGAAAGCAAACAGGCCTTCCGGAAACCTTGTAGACTGTTGGATAACAAACTGGAACAGATGATTACAGCAGCTTTACTCTCTCTGAAAGAGAAAAATCACCTTATACGCTACAGCAACAACCCAGGCTCCATGTCAATGTTTCTCTGGGTCCCATCACTTGTCATCTCTTACAAACAATTGCATCACCACAAGCATTCAGGTGAGCATGATTATGGCCAAGCAAGTGGCACACAGAGCCAGCCATCAGCCTGTGCCCAAGTAATCTAGTCTGCATCTTCAGGATGCTCTGTTTTCTTACCAACGGACTGACAAGTGATTGGCGGCAGCATCCATGTGTGCTGATTTTAGAAAAAAATATGGTGATCTCTGTCCTCAGTGTTCCTTAGTCCTCTTGATGATGGGGGCTGAAGTCATCGTGTGCAATTGCAAAAAGGGTCAGAAGGGACTGAATCCTTGGAGTGTTCTCCCAGGTAAAAACTGCACAGGCCACATTCACCTTCAAAACTGCAAATGGAAAGACAACAGTACAAAAAATTAACTTATAGTACTCACTGCTACAAGATAATGATAAAAACTTAACAAAATCTCTAAAATTAGACCATTACACAAATCATGTTTATAAACTGGTATCATATAAACCCAGGTAAGACTATGAGCTTTCGACCTCCATGCCATAAAGAGGCATAAGCACATTTGTTGGGGAGAAATGTCTCTCTCCAGGAAGATATATTTTTTATAATCTCCATGATAGGTATTTTATACCAATCTCTGGAATATTCACCGATGATTTACCAAGTCCGGTAACCTGTGTAAGAGTTTATTTTTTAGTGGTCTCAGCCTATGAGTATCCGCAATTTTCTCTCGCCTTCTTATCCCCTTTGTGGCACCAGCTCTTTATTAGAAAGTTAATAAACTTCGTGTATGTTCTAAAGATAATATTGAAAACTGCAAAATTGTGTTCTGCATTTTATAATTGGTGTGGAAAAAAGGGGGAGATCTAATCCTATTGGGCCTTCTCTCTCTTTTGCTCTCTCTCCCTTTTTCCCTTTTGATGGTAAGCAGCAAATTTTAATTAGCTTCATTTCCACAATTCAGTCATGCATATGTAATCTTTGTTCACACTTTTATAAAGTAAAATTAAGTGAAAGAAATTGGGTAATAATAGAAAGCTTGTCTGAGCAGAACAAATGTGAATTATCAAACATAAGGAAAGATGACTGGGACTACCGGGCTTGAAGTTGTGCAAGGTTTGAGGTGATTTTACTGAAACAGGAATGCATAAATAATGCATAGAAACAGGTGCTGATTATCCTGTTTTGGGCATCTTTTGTTCATTATATACTTGGGCTGCTGAGGTACAGTGATAACCGCTGAATGTGAGGAGACTGCTTAATAACAGCTTCCTAATGTTTCTCTTTTATCAAGAGCTGAAAGTGTCACATGAGCTTGTCTAGTTAATAAAAATCACTTTGTGAACCCAGTGTTGTTAGGTTTGGTACTGGAGCAGATCACTATACTGGGCCTCTCTCTTGATTATAGCTGCAAGAGCTGTTCTGCCGTTTTGCATTGTAATTTAAAGGATTCTTAATCCATATACACACCCTCTAATTAAATGTTTCCAGGGGTTACCTTGGGAGCCTTCAGTGCTATGGTTTGAAACTAAAACTAAAGAGCACATTAAATTCATTCCCCCTGGGGTGAGACACAGGAGGGGAAAGTACATTTGCATCCCTTGCTACTCTGGATTATTTGAAAGCGTGAGCACGATTTGGATTACTAGCTTCAGTATTTTTGTTATCTAACATGAGAAGACAGAAATTTAAAGGGAGACAACTTCTGTGTCTAAATCTAGAGCTCAGCTTATTTTATAACTTCTGAGAAGACCCCCTCAGAGTTTAAACAATTATTTTAAGAGCTACCAGTTCTTCAGTGACAACCAAGAACCAGAATGTCCTGTTAATGCAAATCAGCCTGTGGCTGCACACGCTGCTCAAGAAGCTCTGCTGCGGCAGATGCCGAGGTCTTTGTCAAAGCAAATGTAAAGTAGTGAAGCATGTTGGCATTAGCGCATATAGGAGTAAAGTCTAAAGCCCAGTTAATGTTAAACCCATGAGCAGATACTTTCTCTTCAGCGTCTGTTCACACATTCAGCCTGACCCCGCCAACCTAGCACCTTGAGGAGAAACACCTCTTTTTATCCCGGAGAAGGAGCTCCTCTTCCAGGAAGTGAACTTCAAGATGTGGGTGGCTTACTTTTCTTTTTTTTTTTTCTTTCTTTTTTTTTTCTAAACCTGCTTTGCTGCCAGTGACAAGGGATAGCCCAGATTTAGGTTAATGGTTAACAGGGCTGCTATGACTGAACAGAAACTCTGACTTCCTCCTCCTGGGGCTGGGACCAAAACCTGCCTTTGCTTGCAGAAGAGGCGAGCATTGAAAGAAGAGCAGTTCACACCAGAAAGGGCTGGAGAACAGCAGCTTCACTCGGTAGAGAATCGAGGAGGAAAATCCAAAATATCAACAGATCTTTGCCATAAAGATAGGTAAGAGCTGAAACACTTTACCGCTTGGCTTATTGATTCAGTGGCTGTTGGTAACAAACCCCACAGGTGTGGCGAGTTGAGACGCATTCGCTGTACCTGACTGCTCTGACCTGTGTGTCTTGGTGAGACAGCAAAGTGAGAAAGGACCTATTTGCTGTGAATCTGAACATTGGAGAGGGCAGGAAGGCTCTTCCTCCCTCCTCCTTCCTCCAAGGGCTGCTCATGGCAGGACAGACATCCCCTTCAGACTGTTCTCATCTTATTGACCACAGCCACATCCCTGAGTTTGAAGTGTCTCTAGGGGTCAAGATCACTTTGGCCTCAGTGTATATCTGCATCTTTGTTGCGGGAATCTTGGGGAACAGCATCACCATCAAGGCCAGCAGGATCCTACAGAAGAAAGGCTACCTGCAGAAGGAGGTCACAGACCACATGGTAAGCTTGGCCTGCTCTGACCTGCTGGTCATCCTGCTGGGCATGCCCATGGAGTTCTTCAGTGCCATCTGGAGCCCCTTTTCCACCCCCAACGGCAACGTGGCTTGCAAGCTCTACTACTTCCTCTTTGAAGCCTGCAGTTATGCTACTGTGCTGCATATTGCCACCCTCAGCTTTGAGAGGTATGTGGCTATCTGCCACCCCTTCAAGTTCAAGGCTGTCTCTGGACCCCGCACGGTGAAGCTGCTCATTGCTTTTGTCTGGGGGACATCTGTCATAGTGGCTGTGCCCCTGCTCTTTGCCATGGGCACAGAATATCCCCTGGAAGCCATCGAGGGCTACCAAAGTATGAGTGCCTGCTTCAAGCCTACACCCAGGCACCTCCTCCCTGACCTGAAGCACAACACGACCATCTGTACCAATCTCTCCTCCAAGTGGTCTGTCTTTCAGGCCAGCATCTTCAGCGCCTTTGCTGTGTACATCATAGTGCTGGGATCTGTCACCTTCATGTGCCGCAGCATGATGAAAACCTTGATGATCAACAAGGAAGGAACTGTGACAGTGAAGAGTGGACTAAAACACAAGGAGCAGTACCTAAGAAAAAGCCAGGGCTCAGAGGGCAAGAGTTCCAGGAGACAGATCATTTTATTTCTGGGTAAGAGCCCTGTTCTTCTCTGCCTCCCCTTCTCTACCCCCTTTCCACATGGAAAGTAAACCCCAAAGTCCATTTTATCTCACTGAGTTCCCCCAAATGGGGGATGTGTGGTTTGAAACTGGTGCAAAATGAGGGAGAGGGATACTTTTGGGTGCTATGATGTATTTCAAGAAACCTGATTTCTCTGCATGTTTTTGACTCGTGCTTTTTGCTGTTAGAACAGGTGGGAGGGAAGAAAATGGAAAAATCCATTTACTGGCTGATATTTTGGGTCCAGAGAAGGACAACAAAGCTGGTGAGGGGTCTGGAGAAAATGTCTTATGTGGAGTGACTGAGGAAACTAGGATTGTTTAGTCTGGAGTAGAGGAGACTGAGGGGAGACCGTATTGCTCTCTACAACCACCTGAAAGCAGTTGTAGTGAGATGGGTGTTGGTCTCTCCTCCCACGTAATGAGTAATAGGATGAGAAATAATGTTTCACCAGGGGTGGTTAGGTTGGAAAAAATTCTATACTGAAAGAATGGTGAGGCATTGGAACAGGCTGCCCAGGGAGGTTGTGGAATCACCGTCCCTGGAGGTGTTCAAAAAATGAGTAGAGGTGGTGCTTCAGGACATGGTTTGATCATTTTGATAACGTTCAGTGGATGGTTGGACTTGAGGATCTTGAAGGTCATTTCCAACCTTGATGATTCAATGATTCTATGATTTATGTTGGTTTGTTATGCTGCATGCATATGTGCAGCAATAGGGGGAACAGGGTGTTGCTGCTTGACCTTTGGGGTAGCAATAAGCAACAGTTGCTTGGATATAAAGTAGACGACTGTCTTAGGAGATCTGAAGCTTGTCCCACTCCAAAGGCACGTCCCTGTTAATTCAGGATGCTCCCTGGAGGGTGCTTATTTACCCTCAGCACTTGTGTCTGTGTGGCTCTGTGGCATTTGAGCATTAAGAAAGCTGGGCAGGAGAGTTGATCTGGTCTTGCAAATTGCTGTTGCCCTCTTTGAATTTTTTTCCCTGGTTTTATTTGAAGGCCTTGGAATTATGTTTGATTCTGATCTCTCTTGCCACATTTGTCAGACAAAAACTAATCAAGCTGTCACTTTGCCAGCTTGGAATCTTTCCGGGCTGTGATCCATGTAGTCTACAGGTTTGTTGATACTCTTAGAGGAACCCTTAATCATGTCCTGGCTGTATTACTGCTAGTTCCTGTTTTGTTAGGTTGCTTAATATGATAATGTATATAATAAATGAACCATCTAGAGTATGAATATACAGTTGACCTAGTATTTCTGTATTTGCTTTTTGGTGCTCTGCTTGGTATTACAGAGGGGGAATTGAAACTTGTGGCTCTGTCCACTTCTGCAGCTTTAAGTAGATTAGCATTTTATTACTTTTTAATTTTTTTTTTTCCTCTGAGCGCTCTGTTTCCTCTTCTAATCCTGATTTTGCCATGGTCTATGGCTGGGATGCGAAGCTGCAGGTAAGGACTCCAGGGTGCACCCAGCTCCTTCTCTGCTGTGCCTATGTTGGATTGGCAGCATGGCGAAAACTGGTCATACAGACAAGACATACGACTTAAAGATTTGGGGATAGCGTGGAGCTGCACACTGCCAGCAGAGAGAGTGACAAAGGCTTCAGATGGGAGATGTGACACTCCAGGCTGTAGAGAACTCTTCCTCATGCCCGGAATGTACATCTAATGAAGAAATCATTTCTTCATGCAAGGCATCTCTTAGTCTGGGACAAGAGGCCCCGTGCCTGGGTGATTAAAAGGGCTCTTGGTATCCTTACTCCGTGGAAAATACTGGTTTCTGGGGCAGAGGCTTAGCAGCTGATGCTAAATTCAGCATGTTGCACAAAGCAGACAAAGAGACAAGGCTCTGCTCTTTAATTAAGTGCTACTGTGGGATCCTTAAATGTTTGTGGATCTCTCTCCTCTTGTAAATTTTTATCACCCACAACTACATTAAAGTCCGGCCTAAGATCCAAATTGTAGAGCAAGTTCTAGGTAGGTTGAGAGGTGAAGGTAAAGTGCTGCAGCTTTTCTCCCCTTTCTTGATTATTGGTCTTGCTTGGTGATGGTCTGGTGTGGAATAGGGCAGGTCTAGTGCTGTTTGAAGAAACATTGGAAAGCTAAATGAGAGCCATTCGCTTGTCCTTTATCTTAAGGGAATTTGCCACCAATATCTGACGCTTCCTCTGTGCTCTCAGCTTTCTGGAGCCAGTAGAAACTTCTGTGAATTCTCCCAAATTATTTCAGTGCAAAGACTTTCAATACAAGTCTTGCTAGTTTACTTAGGTTGGGAAATAAATTAATAAACTGAGGAGGAACAAACTGTGGAGACCTGCATTCCTGAGAACAACGCAAGACAATTTAATGTGGAGATTCCATAAGAGTGATGCTTTAGGGCAGTTTTAACCCAGAAGAAATGAACATATAAATGGTTTACAAATCGCTGAATTTAAATATAGTGATTTAGATTTGTTTTTCATTTAACAGATGGGTCAAATTAAAACAAATACTTGCACATTCCCAACATATTTCACTTTTAATGTGAAATGTAAATGACAGTATATAGCACGATGCCTTTGAACATCTAACAGCAATAAAAACAATTTAGCATTTTCTTCTTCTAGTTGTTAAAAGTGTTAAGTTCTATAAAACAGAGATTAAATTCATAAATCTCCTGACGATGAGAAAAAGCTAAGTAGGAGAAGACACAAGAAGGAACTGATGCTTCTTCAGCGTCACGTCCTTGTGTGGCATATGAGAAATTAATGAAAATGAATTGCAAATGTTGAAAGTGAAAGACGATTTGCCATAGGTAATATTGACGCTTGCAGGATGGGCTTCAGATGGGGTGACACTGCTGTGATGGAGGAGGAAGGTGACAAGGAGCCAAGTGAGGAGAGCACCACCGCGCTGGGCAGGCTGAGCTCACAGGGGAAGAGCTCTTGTCCAAGGAAGGTGGCTCCAAGGTTCAAATCTTTTGGGGATTTGAAGTCTTTGATGTCAGTTTCTTCTGTTTCTGGCTACCTTGGTATGCTCTTGATGGAGAGGAGGGACTGGCCTAATGGCTGCTATAACTGGTAGTAATGGTGTAACAATGGTGTTGGGGAGGGGGTGCTTCCAGGGGCTGTTCAGCTCAAATTCTGGTAGATTTGCCCCAGTTGAGGAATGCGAATTTGTCCTACTATTTTGGAGAAGATCAGTTCTGTTTTCATAAAGTAGACTATGCGACGCTATTACTTCCAAATTGCTTCCTACTACTGCTGGCTTCAAGAAGAACATGATAGCACGTGTAAGTCTCTGCTTAATGCTCTGCTCCTGGAATTAGGCATTTTGTGCTTTTGGATAGACTGAGGCACATTTCCTACAATCTGTGTGTGTGTGATTAATGTAATCATCTTCTGAGTCATGCCTCCAGTGGGTCAGCCCACCCGTATGAGCAGCGTAGATCAGGCTGGTTGACACTGTATGGGTTACCTGGGGTGGTTGTTGTTAAAGCAGCTTTGTTCATGTTGAGACAGCAGGTATTTCTTCTAGTGAAGGTCTACATGGGTCTGAGTGTGGCTTGTCATGAACAGCGGGGAAAATATAGCTGAGCTTAATTTTTCGAGTGCTACATAAATGTTTCTCCGCCCCCACCAGCAGGAACTGGATAGCCACAGTGCTTATGAAAATACTTGGCTGATGCACTTTGATGATATACAAGCTTTTAAAAGTATTTTAAACCCCCTAATGCTCAGCCTGCAGGGATTGATTCAGTCTTTGTGGCTACTTGATCTTGTCTTTCTCACGTGGCTGTAACGGGCAGGGCAGTTATCAGAGGGCTACCTAAATGGTCGTGAGGTGCCACTGGGGACCTCTTGCTGCTCCAGCACCTGAGCTGAGCCCCCTGCTGCTATAACAGTGAGCTCTTAAGAAAGGGTGAGTTTAGTGACTTATATGTATTATTACATGTATTAACACTGGGTTATAGCAAAGAAAGAAGGAGGACATAATGAAAGGATCCTGTAACACAGAGATCTAGCTAACGCAATAATTACAAATGTTACAAAAACAAGACACTTTCATAGCTGAAGCTATGTGAGTTAAACATCTTTAGGAAATGTTAACAGGTGGCCTGCTCACTAGAAAAGCAGAGCATTATAGGACAAACCTCCACGCAAGCTGCTGGTGGGGTGGGCCTTGGCACCAGTGGCTCCATGCCAGCAGTGACTCCTCACTGGTCGTGGCTACGTACTTCTTAATCGGCTCGATAATATTAAGCCACGTTTACACAAAAGCAGCTGTATGGTTTGTCATCAGACTAGATCTGACTGACCTGACCTTGTGCTCTACAGTGAAGTGAGTTTTGACTATCCCAGACGAAAAATGTATTGCTTCTAAAGCTTCTGTGATGTTTCCCTTGGCAGCTTCAGTATTGTGCTTCTGCTAAAAGCCCAAATTATTTTGGATAAAGCAGCCCTAAGCCTAACACAGTAAACATGTTGCAATAAAAAAGTCCTTTAGTGTTGGTACATCCTCTGCTCTTCTTTACGTGCATTTCCAGTTTGCCCTTCAGAGCAATACTCTGTTTGCATGGCAGAAGGGTCCTACTGCATGGGGCTGCTCGGCACTATGGGCGCTTTGCTATTTACCAACTGGCATCTGGGCGGCACTTTTCTGTCTCCTGACCTTGGTGAAACATCCGTCCACCCATCCATCCTGAGCTCTTACTTCCAGAACAGAGAAGTATCAAAGTAATCTGGCTACTATGAAAGTATTGAGATGGATGCATTTAGCACTGCTGTAGCTGCAGCTGTTGGCAAGAGCCAGAGCTGCAGCTGGACCTACCTGCTGGTATCAGCCCGGCACCGTCAGCTCCCCCATGCCAAGCAGGGCAGATAATTTTTACTGCTGTCTTTCCCGTCAGGGGAAAGGGAAGAGAGTCCCTTGTCTCCAAATTCAAATTAAACGGGTAAAAGGGAAGGGCTGGAAAAGCAAGACAGAAAGAGATCAGTAACATGACCAAAGCCACGAATTATATGGAAAGTGACAAAAGCAACTGCTGAATCTTGTGCCAGTGCCCTGTCGATTGGGCTGCCTGGCCTCTCTCCTGACACTTTTTTGGTGGTGGCTATTAAAGCAATGCCATTTTCTATAACAATACCAACACCACTGTAAGCCCGATGAACACAGCTGTATATAGCCATAAGCTTAAGCTAGATAAAACTTTGATTCAGAAATTCAAAAGATCTTTTAGATCTTAAGATGAAGTAATATTTTTTTTCCCGTATACTAGCACTGGCAGATTAATATTTTGTTCCGAATAAGGGTATGGTGTATAGATATAGTCTTTCCAAAGAGCACCAAGGAAATGTATTTTGTAAGGCACTTGGCAAATGGGTTTTCAGGAGGCAGATTACTCCAAGACGTTGTGAAAAATATGTGGTTGTCATCTAGAGATGACTCAGGCACAGTATAACTTGACAATGGTAGGACTTCTGTTACAGGAAAATTAGATGCTTCTAGACTGGAAATGAACTGCGTTTTTTTCCTTACTGAAAAAGGTAAAGCTTACAGATAGAACAAAAATTTAAAGAATAACCTAATTGATTAGATTCCAGACCACAGCTCCAGCCCATGTTCTTTAAGCTGAGCTTCATTGACTCCTCTTGGTTCATTTATTTAATCATTCCACTCAGCTGCCTTTCTTGAGAGACTTTGTTGGAGAGGTGCCTGAAGATAAACACGTTGTAGGCTGGATATGATTTTCATCTCTGTGTTTTATACGGTGTCTCCATCCATATATTTTCCCTGAGCAGAGCTTCAAATTGCACAAGACAAGTAGGAGACTGAATGCACTGAAACGATTAGCAGGGGCTGAGCAGGGAATAGGAAACACTTAGACCAACAAACAGGGCTCTGGCCATTCAGCTGATTTGGACACCCACTCTCTGTCACTAGGAAGATTTTTCCTTTAGGTGCTGCTTACTGGAAGAGATAAAAGCAAAGGATTTACCTACTGGTGTTCAGTAAAATTTGATTTCCTCTTCTCTGCAAAAGCATTATCCTAAAGTCAATGGCAAAACCGATCAATACTACTGAATGCTGGTAGCACAAAACTGAAGCTCCGCTATTCAACAGATGACAATGGAAAGGCTGCATTCAGGGATCATGGCTTCTCGGGGCAATTGTCTACAACCAACCTCTACTGAGGAGCTGTGAGACTTCTGCACAGCCACAGTAAAGTAGACTCAAGGCAAACTTCCAATATCCAGATATCTGTATGTTCAGTTTTCCCACACTGTAATTTAAAAATGAACGTAAACAGAAAGCAGCGTAATTTTCCTGCCTATTGTACTGAAAGCAATTTATCTGCTCTTGCTTTTAACTGGACTCATGTGATAGAAGATTGTGCTTTTGGCTTAGGTAGACAGTCTTCCTTTCCTCCTACGCCAAGGGAAGGCAAAATGGTACAGAGAGGAAAAGAATGGAAGAATAGGGACTAATTGAGGCCAGCACCCCCAGGGTATTTAAGACTTCTGTAGTTTTAATGGAAAAATCAATATGATTACACTTTGCATTAGAGTACTTAAAAATTGCTTTAACATGAAAAGTCTGCAGCTTTAAAAACAACCTAACGCTGCCAATACTGTAGCCAGAGAACCAAATTCACCACTAGTGTAATCCACATAAGCCTCCATATGTGATACTCTGGTAGATACGGTATCTGTGGACATATGACTACGATCTTTGCTTCTGTGCAGGAGAAGCCATGAGGATGGTGAGTGCTTTACTGGTGTTTAGTGAGGATCACAGCCACGCTTCTGTCTTTTACCTGATGCGTACAAGGAAACTGGTGTTTCTCCTGGTCTGATAGTGAGCTATTGGTGTTGGTGCGCTGCTTCAGTTTAGCTCATACTGTGGCACACACAGCACAAATATCTTTGGGCTTCTTTATACTCTACCATCTGTGTTGACCAGAATCTAAGTGGACAGCTGAGATTTCTTAAGTATTTCTGCCCTATACTTGCCTCTACCCGAAGTCTTTAAGCCTCATTAGAGACTGTTACCAGTGTTGGCCTTAATATTATTACAAACCTCTCTCTCTCTCTCACACACACACAAGCTGTAGATAGTAAACCTGTTGGCCCTTGGCTCTTACCAGCACCCCTGGGTATATGCTAGGAGAAGGAAGGAGGGAAATGCAGGTGACTTCCTTCACTGTGGTAGCGTGAGTCAAGAAGCAGACAGGGGGCTGCTGCCTTTTGGGAGTTGAGGTCTGGCTCTGTCATCTCAGGTTCCAAAAAACACAGTCTGTATCAGAGCAAACCCTCTCTAGGACATGTTTTCTTGCAAGTAGAAGCCTCGGAAGCTGTCTCTGTCTTCAGAGTGGATAAGAAACCAGGAAGGTTTATTTCCACCCAAGTGGAGAAATAACAGGTGTTGCTCCAGGTATAAAATGAATTGAGGGAGATAGCCCTCAGATGGAGTACAACAGCTTGACATCAATTGACACTGTCCCATCAATATTGGTCTACAGCCCTTATTCTTTGGTCAAGAGACTATTGTCTCAAGCATTAATTTTCCAATTTCTCTCTGTTTTCTTGCTATCTTTTCTGAGCCAGACACCATCTGAAATGTAGATTGCACTTGCGACTCCCCAGTTTCAGTAGACTCATTCCTGGCAAACTCACAGACGATTTATTGAAGTCTTCACCTGTGAAAACTAAATGCATTATCTTTTCCTCTATTGTTTCATATTCCAATTATACTACATTTCGCAAAATTAAATCTGTTGCTTTCCTAGCTGATGTTAAGACCATTATCTTTAAACAATGTTTGCTAGCCTGTGAATTTTAATGGAAGAGAGCTTTAATATCTGAGCATTTATTAGTAACGTGAAGCTTTCAATTTTATCCCACATAATTTCTTGATTTCTTAAAGGCAACATTTGTGTTAGAAACTGAGAACCAATCAACTGCCAACCAACAGCTTAAAGATTATTTTCTTCCCTTTTCATTGTGGCAAGTTCCTAAACCTACAATTTGACTGGATAGGTATTACAGTTGAAAAACTCATAAGATGGAATTTTAAAATTATGTTTTTCACTGAAGATAAATAGTTAAGATTTCAGTTTATGTTTGGCATAATGTGCTGTAGCACTTTTTTAGCCTTTTCTGAGGGTATTGTAAGCATGTTTACGCTACTAGATGCCAGCCCCATACTGAAGTGAGAAAGCAGTTATTCTTCTGATCTCAGTTGTGGATGCATGAGTAATATCAAGGTCAAAATACTATGGATTAAATGAGTCTGCCAAGATCCTCCTAATAGTGTAAACAGTGACTTACAAGGAAAAGTGAAACTGAGAAAGAGGCCTGGTATTGTTAGGAGCTAGCTTTTCCTTGTTTCCTCTTAAGCTGTTTTTAGGCCTCTGGTTGTTGTGTTTGATTCTCTCATAAAAGCACTTACTATCTTTGTTCAAAGGAATTTTAAAAAGAAGATATTTAAGTTGAAAATGCAGATTATTGGGTTAGAGTTGCAGATCTCTCTGACAGCAAGTCTATGCTTGTTATGAAAACAGGTAGAGAGAGTTCTGTGAGCACTCAAAAACCACTTGACACCCACCTGCAAACAAGTGCACATACATAGTAATTACCAGGCAACTAAACTTTGCTCACGAGTATAAAGAAACCCAGATACAGAAGTGCGTTAGAGAAGATAACCTCGCTACCTGTCCTTGTCCTCACTCAGCGTAAATGGCTTTCTTTTCTCATGTTTTATTCGATGACATCTGAACAGATACTCAAGAAGCCATTGTGTTCCAATCTCCAGCTGAGCCCTGCAGAAGAGCTCAGATACAGCCCCTTTCCAAAGGTAGTCTAAATATTTTGTCCCTGTTCATACAGCATTTCTACAAATCCGCCCTGTTTTACTCCTCCATGTAATATTGCAACTTGCTTTTTGTTGAGGGTAGTGATTGTCTTACGTAGCTAAAAGAGGGGCTGCCTCATGCTCGGTCTTTTGTTTCCGTGGTACATCCAGTATGGTGCTGCTGAAGGTGATTTCAATTTTAAGAAATATTAGAAGACTCTCCTGATTGCTCCTTCGTAGAAAATCCCTGGAGTTCAGTATGTATGTACCCCTTCTATTAAGTTGCAATAGCTACAGTTATTCTACCACTTTTTCCATAAAGCGTAAAATTTAAATTGTAGAACTCATTGTTGTGGAGGCCTAATGTAAAAGTGGGCTCCAAAAGAGATTAAATGTAA
Organism: Todus mexicanus; assembly: GCA_013389965.1. NCBI lineage: Eukaryota > Metazoa > Chordata > Aves > Coraciiformes > Todidae > Todus > Todus mexicanus. Next base: position 5,766 of record WEIS01029687.1, on the reverse strand, counting down.
CCTTGAAGGATAGCGCTGTCAAGAACAAGATATAATCTCCACTTTAGAAAGTTCTAATATTGCTGAGTGCCAAAAACTCAGTGTGAATAGGAAAATCCTTCTATGCTTGTTCCTCCTCCCGCAGATGTCTGTGTGGGATCATCACAGAGAGAAATGAATGGGCAAATGAGTCCTAAGTCAGTCCCAGTATGTCTGCTCTTAATCTGAAACTTTCTGTATATGCCAAAATAGGCAAGTAATCAGAATCTGCCTTCAGCCAGGTACTGGAACATGAGGCTTTTAAGGTGGTAGAACCAAAAGTTTGATTGAAGAAGAAAAAAATCAGTGAAAATGCTCTCACTCAAATTTTGATTACTTTTTTTCCTATATCCTTCTTCCCCCATAAACACAAACTTTTCAAGGAAATAATGTATTCATTGCTGGGTGTGTTTTTTATCACTGTGGTGTGTGTGCCGAAATGTCTGTCGTTTGATAAGGTCTGGTATTTGTTGATTTTTTCATTCCTGTGCCTCACATTCGATCTCTCCAATAAACACAACTTTCGAGATCCTTGATTTTGAAAATAAAATCAAACTTAAATTTGTCACTTAAAGGCATTAATAATGGAAGTTCTCACTCACCAAGTGAGTCTCATAGTAATGCTTAAGGATATGTACAGGAGAGAAGCTCTTGAAACTGCCAACAATCAGAATTAAACTTTTAAAGTAACTGAAGATTGCGGTACCTCAGCAATCAGGCATGCAGAAATTCAAACACTCTTTACCGTGGACGTGACTTTAACATGTCAGGGTTTGAACTGTTAGATAAGAACTAACGTGGTACAGTGAAGGACAAACAGAAGTCAAAAGCAAGTGTGCTGGTCAAGTTTGACTTTGCCCTTCAGACAATGAAATTGCTAAAAGCCTTCTGATGTTCTGTCACAAGTTTATCCAACAGATCTTTGTGATCAGTCGAAAGAAATGCAGGTCTAAAATGGATGGAAGGGGTCGTGTCACAGGTGTTCAAAAGATGACATTTGAGTGATCTTTTAGTCTTGAAAGATGAAATACCTAAATTGTAGTGGTAGTAATGATGGCATCAATTCCTGCCAAAATGTGTAAAAGCATCTGTTGATACTTGCATGTGTACACATGCTTTTGAAAATCTTAAACAACGATTCTAGGGGGGTAACGCAGAATTATAATGGGTTAAAACATATCTTTTTTAAAAAAAAACCCACCTTGAACTTTTGAAAAAAATATGTCTATCTACACATGTTGAGTTTGGAGAAAGGGCTGATAAGATGGCTGGGAAATGGGGAGAGAAACCTTTAACAGAAGCTAAAATGAGGTTTTAATTTTTAACGTAGCAAAATGAAGCATACAGATGGCTTTGAGTTGTCTGCAAGTACATTGGGGCAGTAAGTACAAAGGAAAGAGGAAGATCTGTTTTGTAGCCTGGTTTGAAAATCTTGCAAAACTGATTCAGTAGCAGCCATATGCTGAGCACAGATATGTAGATATGCAGAGTGACTCTGGATATGGTCAATCTAACCTCACTGTGCAATGAGTTAAGCTCTAGTCTTGGTGTGCACTTTAGAAACTGCCCAGAGAGCCTGGCCTGTTTAAGGTAGGTCTTATGTCAAGGAGTTTGCAATTGTCTTTGTTACACTTGCAGGGCCAAGGAGCTTCCCTCCAGCATGCACAAATCTTCCTCTTCAGCTTAGAGACTTGAGTCTCAAAGTTGTAGTGCCCTTGATTAACTCTGAAGCTACAGAGCTTTAAATCCATGCTGAGTACGGATTTGCTAATTTGGTCTATAAAAAACCCCCACCAAATCACCAATAGAAAAGCAAAACAAGGGAGTTCTGAAACTGCTGGTGTGGTGGTGTCTATGAAAGGCCATCATCCCTCAGTTGGAGCAGTCTCTGAGCAAAAGCAGAGCAGATGGGGTCTCTACGTGACTATGGAGGTTTGTGAGTGCACACCTCTTCTCTCTTTCAGTGCTTCTCTTTTGCCCTTTCTTAAAAGATTTTCCCCACCTAGTGTGCTTGGAGACAGCCTTGGGAGTGCATTATTAAAAGCTAGTATCTGGAGATTGAAACTTTCCATCGTCTTGATTCCCTTCTCTCTTCCTATTCCTGCTCATATACACGTCTACTGAATTCTAAAAAGGTTTTTGATAGCGACTTGAAATTCAAATGTCCCCTTTCTATTTGTCTTCTGGTCCAAGCCAACATTTTAATGCATTCTTTTCTATTATAAGCAGCATATTGACAATTTAGGAAACATTGTCCTGCAGTGAAAACGCTCTGATATTACAAAATATTGCAATGTTCTCTACATTGATCTAAATGATGGCGTTGGCACGAGAACTAATAGGTCTATAGGGGCCCTGAATGAGTACAGACAGAAATGAGAAAATTTCTAGTAATGAGAAGGACATGTTCAGGGACAACCTTCCAAGTGGAGAGCTGGACCAAACTAGTTCAGTTGCTGGGGTAGAGAACATGATCACTTCTGCAAGTCCATGATGTGGTTGCCTGTGCTGGGAGTGAAGGCAAGTCGCTGGTCATAAAGCATCCACTGGGTTGGTAGGAAGAGGTTATGTTGATTGCTCCTTGGTGCGGTGCTGTGTGACTCTGTATTCTCCTTTTGGATGGTGCTGAACTTGCAAAGAAGGTCCAGCAAGCTTATACAAGCTGAACATTTTCTCAGCAAATACCTGTTGCCAAAAGGAGACTTTCAGAAAGCTGGTCTGCGACCACATAGCTCGGTACACACACACGTCCCTGCCCACAGATAAAGGATCCGTTTTCTGGGTGTTTTGATCTCTGAATCAATGGCAAGGTATTGCCTGTGTTGCTCCTCCTCTTGCTGCCGCAGATCCACTCTGCCAGTCTGCTTTGCTACCCTCCTTCACAACCCGAGTGGCCGTCAGTCTCCCTGTGCGCGCTGACTGGCATTCAAAAGCCTGCCTCTGAGTCCCCATCTCCAAAAGAGAATTGCTTTAACCTTATCAAATGGAGGTGAAATTTAAAACTACTTAATGTTTATTTGCTGACAGGCAGGAATGTCCTCTAAATTGACTGTCACAGCTCAAACACAATGCTGTAGGACCAAATCATAACCTCTTGTTGGCCTTCAGTGAAACAATGTTAAGTCTGGGGAGTGGGGATATTATTTTGGCCTCCCTGGATGTATGGCTAGCATTCTCATTTTGAAGTTTTATACAATGGAGTTATATTTGGTATTTGCATAATTCAAATAGATGAAATCCTCAAACAGGCACAGAAGACTTGATTTCATTAACTGGGGATGCAGCCATTCCCATCTCTCATGCAAATGGAAAATACCTTTCCTGTTAATATACTTTAAAGATTCATTCTTTCTCTAATCAAGTGGTGAAATCCTACTCATGGGAACCAGAATTGATTTCTGTTCCCTTCAGACTGAATACCGTAGACCTTATTTGGGTTAACGTCTGTCACAAAATGTAAGGTTAACCCTTCTGTGTGCTGTGAATCAGCTAAATATGTTCCTGTTCGCTGCACCAACACACTGAAAATGAACACGATGTAGCCATCCTGCAAATGCAGACATCAGGGCAAGGAAACTCTGCCTATTGTCAGCAAGGATCTATTTCCACTGAAACCCTGACCTTGAAAACTCCATTTTAAATTTCCTCCTGGGCCTTGAACACTGTAATTGATTATGGTTGTTTTAGTTTTAGTCTTTAACAATTAAGGTGAAGAATTGCTCCCGAATTTGTTAAGATGTCAGGAGGAAGGCAGCTTCCCCACACTGTACGGACAGTGTCAAGGAGCCACAATGAGCTCATGCAAGGAAGCATTGATGTTTCTGGGTAGAAATGGAAAATGGACAGAAATGTTCCTCTCTGGGAGCTGGCACCTGAGCCTTGTTCTCTATGGAGGACCTCCTGGGGCATGAGAGAGCTCCACTGCATTCATGCAATTCAATGGTCACCTGTGGAGAACTAAACTCACCTGATGTTGGTCCAAGCAGTCTTACGAATAGTCCTTCACATTACATAGTCTGAGCCCATGGCTGGGACTCCCATCTGCAGCAGTGCTTAGGTGAATTTCCCCCTCTACTTACTACTGAATTGCCCGCATATCTTTGTATGCTATTTTCTGCTTCACCTTCTTGGCAATAAAGCTCCGCATTTTATTTTCTGTCTTTCAGATATATAACTTTTTGCTTCAGTTGTCTTATATTAGTTGAAACCGATAGCCTGACCCCTTGGCCACTCTGCTTCTCTGAAACATTTCCCAGGGCTTTCATGGAATGCAGGATGCTCTGCTACATTCTAATGAAGAGCTGCTTTAAAAGTAACAAAAAAAAAAAAAACCTAAAAGAAAAAAAAAGAGGAAAAAATGTATTTTTCTTGGTAATTTGGAATGCTTAATTTTTTGGTTTTCTTCGTCTTAGAATACCAAGTGGTTGTTGGGGAGGGCTTTTTTTCTCTGCGCTGAAAGTGAATTTATGGTGTGGTCTCTGCTTTTCCTGCCCACTAGCCTGCCCTGTAGTAGAAAGCAGTAGGAGGTCAGCTGCGTTGAACAGCTCCAGAAAAGCCAAGATGTCCTGGTTTTTCCTCTTGTACGAAAGGAATATTTTACTCTGTAATTAGGATTAATTTGTAAACGCTCCCTTAAGTGTATACACGTTGTGGTATTTGACCTCTAAAACTCCAGGGATGGCGAGGCACACTGGGTAGCAAGCACTGAGCTTCCTCTGATGTTTCAGTTTCTACATCGTATGTCAGCCGCCTTTCACAAATGAGTTTAAAAGTTCAGCACTGCAGCTCCCGAGAGCCTTTGATCAGTCTGCCTTTACTGCTTCATTTAGTTAAACTTTGCACTGCCCCTTCAAACCTCTGAGTTGCCTGCACCATAGGGCATGCGAGGCCCAATATCTGGTATCAGCTCAAACAAAGCAGTAGACTGAGAGATACTCTGCCTTTCTGGAGGTTTGTGTGACACCAAAATTGTGGTTTCTTGACACCAGTGAATGCTGAAACAATCTATATCTATATACACACAGACGTGTGCATATATACCTATGTATATACGAATATTGAGTAATTAGGTGTAGCTGTTCTCACCAAACCACCTGCCGTATCTCAAGGCACGTTCCTCACACTGAGTAGCTTCCTCACACTACGGAGTTACAGCAGCCCAGTCTTCTTGTCTGGCAACATCGCAGAATCACAGAATGGTGGGGGCTGGAAGGGACCTCTGGAGATCATCTAGTCCAACTCCCCTGCTAAAGCAGGTTCATCAGAGCAGGTTGCACAGGGTCACATCCGGGTGGGTTTTGAGAGTCTCTAGAGAAGGAGATTCCACAATCTCTCTGAACAGCCTTTGCCGGGCTCCGTCACCCTCACAGGAAAGAATCTTTTCCTTTCGTCCAGGTGGAACTTCCTGTGTTTCAGTTTGTGCCCATTGTCCCTTGTCCTGTCGCTGGGCACCACTGAAAAGGGACTGGCCCCATCCTCTTGACACCCACCCCTTAGATANGTTTCAGTTTGTGCCCATTGCCCCTTGTCCTGTCGCTGGGCACCACTGAAAAGGGACTGGCCCCATCCTCTTGACACCCATCCCTTAGATATCGATAAGCATTGATCCTATCCTCTCTCAGTCTTGTCTTCTCCAGGCTAAACAGCCCCAGGTCTCTCAGCCTTTCCGTGACACAGAGATTCTCCAGTCCCCACATCTTTGTAGCCTCCATTGGATTCTCCCCAGTAGTTCCCTTTGTCTCTTGAACT